>OMLP01016624.1:61644-78112 GCA_900302685.1 Spondyliosoma cantharus
ATCTCAGACCAAGCCTGTATGATATAAAAACAATCTCCAACAGGTTAAAACATAACAACAAAAGGTTTCAAACACTGAATTCACACTGCCAAAGCGCCAAACAAGCGTGGGAACAAGTTGGTGGAAATAAAATCATACGTTAAATCGATTGTTAAAGAAGCTGAAAATGATTATGAAAATGTTATGAAAATGAAAATGTTAATGAAATGATGAAACTGCTTAAAATTTGCATCTGGCAAAATTTTGCATCTGGCAACAGAAACGAGAAGAGCAATTCACATTATTTTCAGAAATATTGTAACAGCAGGAGCATAACAAACAAAAAAAAAACTCAGTCAGCTTCAGACTGAAGGGATCCTACACGAATACGACGTTTGGGGCCAAAGTTCCCAGTGAAGTTTATGGTTTCAGTTATTTTAGAAAATTAAGTTTACTGTAAATCTGTTGCCTTCATTAGTTACTGTGATCACAATAGTTTAATATCCACATTAGAGGGATCGTCGCAAAAAAATTGCCTGACATCAATATTGCAATTTCTTGTTCCCATTACATTGTTAAAAATTGTGTCATATTAATACTGGAGTAATAAACTCCTGTTAAACAATTGCCATGGATGTTTTATTTCCTGAACTTTATCGCTGATTGTTGCTTATCTAGTTGTAAATATGCAATTAGAAATACTCAAAGTTGACAAGACATTAGGTACGTCATCATTGATTAGGACATGCCTGCTACATAGGATATAAAATAAACATTTTACGAGGTTATGAATGTTTAGTGTCAGACTAAATGATACAGTAATCTCACATGTGATAATGGATTAATTCTTTACATCACCACTCTTGCTTGTTCTGTTGTCATGCAACACCAACGTGTTGTAATCGCTTTTTGGATGTAATCAGTTATCGTTTGCCCTGTAAAAGGTTTCTCACATAAGCGCCGTCAATGACATAGGGGTGTGATTGGTTCTGTATTTATCCAACAAAGTGATTTTGCATACACACACACAGCTCAATTTAAATAAATAACGCCCTTTGCATGAATGGTTAAAAAAAAACACCTTGGAGGTGTCACATGCACATGTTTAGCATGGTGCACAAGGTTATCATGGGTGGACTTTGGGATTTCTGCCATTATCTAATCTACCTTTATAAAAATAAGGCATGTCACTCACAGAGAATAATCTCACTTGTTGTCACATTACCATGCGATCACTGTGCTGAGGGGCCGTGCACGGCTGATTAAAAGAGGTTATCATTGGCACTACAAAGATCCTTGGGCTGCAGCTACAGTATAGTTGTGTCTTCCTACAAGAAACCAGTTTGTCTTCTGTTTGACTGTCATTTCTCTTTGTCCTTTGTTCCACAAAGTGCAGCTAAGTAAGTAGGCTCCAAGGTTAAAAGGGTTTTAACCCACTGACCCCTCTGTGCATCCAGGTTGGATAGGATTAAATTAACACTCCACCAACAGAAAGCTCAGATGCCCCGTCTACGCTCCCTGAACACGAAGAACTTTTCACAAGAGAGAAACCAAAGACAATCTTCCCATCTAGTACGACATTTATAAAAGAAACCGTACAGCCATTTTGATGTCTCAGTTAAATAAATGTGGACGTGCTGACTTAGTTCCATTAACAATTATATGTCCTCCGATATAAACAAGCCTTTGACTAAAGCTCAATTCAGCTTCACTGTCAAGGAAGAAACTCAATACACCTTCAGGAGTCACTCCTTTGTTTTTCTGGCTGGCAGAGAAACTTAAATTCAGGCCAACAAGAGCAGAGGAATGTGAATCGTTTTAGACTGGCTTTTGCCCCCAAGCATGCCTGAAATGTATCTGAAAGCATGGAGAGAATCCAGATGTCACAAAGAACTTGCTGATATTAAGAGTTTTTCCATGCAATCTTTGACATGGTGGCAGTCCGTTTAGCAAGCCCTTTTCCTCCCCTACACACTTTACATCACCCTTTCACTGGCCTCTTCCTTGTCAGGCTTCATAAACTTAAGGCTGCCGCTCTGCCCAGCACTTATTACTGTTTGCAGACCCTTTTGCCAATTTAAGGCTGTGAATATCTTTCATTTAAGCATTGGTATGAACAAGAATGTTTCCAAAAGAGGATGGCATAGCATTGCTGCGACAGAGTCACAAGAATATCATATGGATTTAATTATCGTGAAACGTTGACAACGTTGTATCAACAGTGATTTATTTTAAGAGGTAGGCCGTCCCCCACTTTGTTGACACTTTAGTGTCTAAATCACACGAAAGCCAAACCAACTTGGTTACATGTTTTTCTTCCACCGGACTAGAATGTGTTGAGAAACTGGACACAAAACAATGTCCTTTGTTGCTGCCTGCTTGAACTTGGATGAATACCCTCACCATGTGGAAGGGACGTCAGGTACTATGAAATTCTAGTGATGTTTCAAAAAGTTTCCAGAGCATCTAGTTTTCTTTTAGAAAAACATTTAACTTCATTGGAAATGGGTCTATGTTTGATTGGCAAAAGCCTGTACGACAAAATAAAGTTTATGTTCTCAGGTTGTTTTAGAGCTCAAGCACCCTCTTTTGGCCACAATACTATGCGACAAATGAAACTACAACGAGAGATGGACTACTCTAAATGTCCATGTATATGTAGTGAGAAAAGGTAAACAAACCTAATTAACTTGCCAAGTCAAAAGTGCAAAAGATTTTTACTCGGCAATCCAAATTATTCCTCATTTATCTGGTGAGGAATCACAGAGTTACTCATGACATGATTCACAGTATGTTGCCAACCATTTTGTGCAATCGATACATTGCAAAACAATCATCTAATGATACATAACTGTATCGGTCCAAGTGAAGAATAAGAGATACCCCTACCAATGCAAAGCGCAAGGATTGTGCATTTCCGTGCTGGATTGTGGTGTCAGTTTCACAGAATTTAAAATGCATCAAGTCTTAGCTGAGAGCCTCTTTATCAATCACACACACACACACACACCAACCAACCTTGTAAATGTCCACGTCATCATTTTAATGTAAAATAGCCATTAACTGTCAAAAAGGCCAAAACAGCCAAAAAGCAGAACAGGTCTGGAGAAAGAATATGGATATTTCGCTCCAGTCTATCGATCCACATATTGCAAGAGTAAGAGACATATATAAATATATTGCCATAAAGATACTTGGTCCCACCCCTATTCCTCATTACTGCAAGACCACTTTAAAGCTGTGGTGAGGGTGGAAAGAATAACATTCAGGGTAAACACAACAGCATGCAGCTAATTACATAAGACTGTATTAGTGTCAGTACCTACAAAGCTAATAACTGTAAGAACTTACCAGCTAAATGGTCAGTTACCAGATAATCCGTCCTGTAAAGATGCAAGTTCCCGTCAGCCTGCCAGCTTTTGCCTGAGGACCACAAAGAAACAAGATCAGTCATGGGGTCTGATGTTTTTTTTTTAAAAATATCAAGAAATTCATATTTCAGGGGCCTCACAAAAACATTGCACAGAGTGACTAGTACAGGGTCATGCATGCGCAATAATATCTGAATGAGCCTTGTATCATATCCAATTAACTAAAACTACTAATTGGTCAACAGAGGACATTTCTTTTAGAAAAATATCGAGTCATTAAATGGAAGACTTCAGACAGCAAAGTCAAACTTCACCGACTGTTCAAAGCAGCTGCAGTTGTTGTTAGTATAATTTTTTTGACAGTCATGGTTTGGGAGAACACTGTCAGACGGCCAAAGCACTGCCGCCTCAGACGACTGAAACCATCCCGAAATTAAGAGGTATGCAAATAAAGTTGACAAGAAGCGCATCACTGAGCTCCAGTACAGTACAGGTGCCATCGGAGCCCACTCTCCTTCACAAGCATCTGGCCTCTATAATTGGACGCTGCCTCGTCAGACGGAAGGACAAACCTGGCAACTGATGAAGCTGCTGTGGGTGAACCAGGTAAATAGGCCATTGCTCTCTCTCCCTCCCTCACACACAGAAATTACACAGTGTATATCTCTTATAAAAAAGGCTGTCATTACTAAAAAGGTGGTATGACTTCAGATGATATAAAATTTGGTCCAGTAGTCATTAAGACATTTGGATTTACTTTGCCACTGGTGTCACCAATTACCTCTCCCTCCTGAATGACATGTAGGTACAAGTTTATTTATCCAGCAACTATTATTATCTACTATTTGATTAGGGGCACGTAGTCAGTAAGGGTATAATATTTATAAAAACAGGGTGAATAGGGTGTAGCCTTCAAGCCCCTGCTTTGAGTACTTGGTGTTGTAATTCCAGGGCCTGTTTGCTTTAACATTATTGAAATAACTGATGCCAGTTTTCTCATTTCTACAGCAGCAGCAGCCAACAGAAGGAGTAAATCCATGTCTTCACATGATATGCGTGAATTACAACACAGTTATGCAAAGTAGTTGCACTTCAAACTACCAAATCATGAGTACAATTATGATTTTAAATTAGGGATTGTTAACTATTATACTATTACATTAGTGACGAGCTCCACGATCAGAAAAACAAGGCGATCAACCAGCGTAACTTAAGGAAATGTAGCTTCACAATATCCACCCTACGAGATCATTTATGTTAATGAGCTGCTAACAAGTTAGCTAGTTAAACTTGCATCAACGTTAGCTGCAGCACAACATACTCCGAGCATACATTAGTGCATACCACAAATCCCAGATTAAGGATTTAAGTAGCTGGTTAGTGTGAGTGCTAGCTAACACGATATCAAGTTAACTAGCTGACAGTTGCCAACGACACATTACAGTTAATGCTAGCCGCCGTCATGTTGGCTAACGCTGATCAACCATAAAAATGCACCGAAGATCGAGACAAACTCACACTCTTTAAACTGTCGTGGACACCGAGATAACGTCGGTTGTTTAGCAAATATGTGTGCCCCTTCGAAAGAAGTGGGATCTCCAGCAGCAAAATCACTGTAGCCTGGTTTTAACAACGCTAGCTTCAAACCCCTTGCTAGTTAGCAAACTTGCTAAAAACTTTGACTACGGTGTCTGCGACTGTGACACGTAGCTCCTCAGCTAACATGTAGCTCGGCTCACTCAGACAGCCCTACACATAAACTTCAGGCTGTACCTTTAGCCAGCTAATGACATTAAGTGACATTAACAGTGGATTAAACATTAAAACTGTCTGCCACACCCGTAGACTTGTGTCGTGACAATTTTTTTTACAGAAACCGACATTAGCACGCTCGTAAAAACAAAAGGAAAAAAAAGTACAAGTTGACGTGTAGCCTCTTTAGCTCACGTTAGCATTCAGTTTGTTCTACTAGCTCGCTAAGTCCACGTAGGCATACAGCTGAGCAGGGGTAGAAATGACACGGAGTCAGGCCAGAACATACTGTAACGTTCAAGGTTCAACCGACAAACTACCGTCTCAACAAGTACAACGCCGTCACGTACACGGCAGTTAGAGCTCGTATGTAACGAGGACACAGCCGTATTGGGGGAGAAAAAAAAAGGAGAAGTACTCACTTGTTTTATGTACTCGTCTGCCCTGAAGGTGCAGAAGCTGAGATGATTCCACTGGCGAGAAGGTGGGATTGAAGTCTGACGGATATATACCAGGGCCGCCCACCAATCACATCCTCCGACGTCACGTCGAAGAGTCCGATTACAAATAACTTCTTTACATGTCTAAGAGTGACACGCTCTTGTGCAACTTCTCAGCTATGATTACATTACGTATGAAAATCATTGTAAGATTAAAAAAAAATAAATAAATAAATAAATAAAAATGTGATTCGTGTTGTTATTTCCCAGACATTGCTGACTTGGCCTGAAGTAAGGATGTGTTCAAATAATGTGTGATACAAGTCTGTTTTGTTTTATATGGGATCATTTCTGCATCTTTTTTAGATTTTTAGTGAGGTCAGATAACAGGTGAGCCCACAGTCGGTCGTCCTGTTAAAGGTGCACTATGTAGTTTTATTGGGGAAAAAAAAAAAATGGAATCAGAAGCGACAGATCGTCATTGGCTGAAACTAAATAAACAAACTCTCTTTGTTGCCACATGATTGAATAAACTGAAAATGTACATGTGGCGGACCCTGCCACCTATCTAGCTTCAAACGGTCTTCTGGGGACCTTATTTTCCTTTGAGGACATCTTGTTTATTCGGTTACGGGGGGGGGGGGATACATTTTTGAGTTTGTATTGTTACCTCATTAATATTCTAAATATAAAAAAATCAGACTTTCTTCTCCAAAACGACATAGTGCCCCTTTAAGTTCATGGATTAGGTCTAGCTTCACACTGTTGTTGTTGTTGTGGTTGTGGTTGTGAATTTGAGAGAGCAACATGCCAAACAATCCTGCAGTTTTCCTTGTGCATTCAAACTGTGTCAAAAGCAGGTTCAGAGAAGCTACATTCTCATGTCATGTCTGATAGTCATTCTTCAGCTGGCTTGAATGTTAATCAATAGACTGCTCAGGGTCACAGAGTCCACAGTTACTGCATGACGACGTCTAGAAACATGAATGAAAACAAACAAGTAGCCTGCAACTGGGCTCAAAAACGTGACATTTCCTTCAACTTAGAATTTCTCAGCTGTATTTCCTTGAACAGCAATCTGATTTATTTGTTAAAATCATGCAGATTGTTATATAAAAGCAAGCGTTAACCTACTTGTGCAAGTGCTTCAACCATCTGTTAAACATAAATGAAAAACAGGTTTCATACTCCCAAAATATTCAGCTATACATGATCTATGCAAATATTTTTTTCACCTTCGCAGGGGAGTTTCACTGAGCACAGTGCTCTCTTTCATAGAATCACCCTGATCACGATCACACCTGCTTCCTCCAGCTCTCAGTTTTAAGTCGGCGTCACTCAAAAAGACATGAGTAAAACGCTTTCTTCACCCTGCAATTAATTGTATCTTGATAAAATATAGAAAGAACATATTGATGAAAGTGAGTAAAGTTAATCAATTTGTATAAGACAGGACACGTATTAGTATTTACAGTGTAATCACAAACTATTTTGCCAAACAGGATAAAACAGGGATTCTTTCAATGCGTCCAGACACACTGGCTGTCTTGCACTTAACAGTGAAGACTGATAACATGACGGTAACGTCTCACTTGCATGTAGTTTGCAAGGCCAGGCTGAGAAAATATGCAAATAACACATGACATTTGATTGACCTTTGGTTGAGCCGAGGCCGTCACTTTGTTTTAAAAATTGGCGTTGGGATCGAAAACATTTTTCAAATGGTTTTACACATATGTGAACATTTGGCCAATGTGTTAAGGGGGCGGTATGAGGTCACAGTAGATAACAACTGGAAAAACGTGCATGACGGTACATCAGTGGGGTTGAAAATCACAAGTGATGTGAAGTGATGGGGACGAAATCAGCAATCCTAAAAAGAGGTGGGGACGTGTGTGTGTGTGTGTGTGTGTGTGTGTGTGTGTGTGTGTGTGTGTGTGTATCTGGCAAAATAACAAATGTGGTCCTGGAAACACCGTTTTTAGCAGGAACTAACACAGAAGCAATTTTTGGTACGTTGTCAGGTGTTAATACATCTGTTTGTCTGTCTGTCTGTCTGTCTGTCTGTCTGTGTACACATTTGTGTCACCATGACAGCATCAAAACTATTCAAGATGCAGTGATGAAACTACAGGTGTACAGTTGGGATCAAAATTAAGATCAACTTCAAACATGGGCATTGTCTGAACAAGGGGACAGGAACTAAGGAGGCAGGGAGTAGGGAAGGGGCCATTAGCCCCCCCCCCCAGCTGGTATTGTATTCACCTTGTCTGTCTGTCTGTCTGTCTGTCTGTCTGTCTGTGAAAAGATTTTGTCACCACCATTGTATTACAACCATGCGATACAGCTCTACGGCTGTGCAAGATCAAAATGTCTGCTGAGTTCGGGATGGGTCTGGTCTCACGTGTTACTGCTGAGTATAAGAGTCGTCAGGGCCGGAGGGATCCCATCGTAACATGGTCTCTAGTTTTCACATGAATTAGACAATAAGTGTAGTTTGAAGCGAGTCAACAAGCCCGCTAATCCAATTGCGCCACCTAACGTCAACTAACACCAATGACCTGGGATCTATCATCAAATTAAGTTAGCTAACATTAATACAACATCAATTACTCTGCCACAAAGAGATAATATGTGACTATAACCTAATATATGTTACTAAACTCCATTAAACTTGAACAACTAAAGTTTTGTCTACAGGCAGACATACATACACTATAGGAAATATATTCCCTCTGGTGAATTTTAACATACAATATGAAAGGGATTACATTTCTTCTACACTAAAACGTTACGAAAGGAGAGAATCCACAGACTGTACACTAGGTCATTTAGGTAAACGTATAATTTAAATTCACTTTAAATGTGGTAGTTAAGTTCATTAAAAAGTCTGAATGCTGTCTATTTGCTTAAGACATGGCTTTATTATAAAAAATAAATAAATAATTGAATTACTATTGCAGTAGTTTGCGATGTGTTTCTCTAATGTTTCCTGCAAATTAAGTTTTGGTTCGGCGTAACTAGCAGAGATTACTGGTTTGGGTCAGGGCCAAGTTAAGAATCTCAGAAGATGACTGGGTGCTGTTTAGGGATAAGGTTTGGTTCAGATGCAGGTAATGAAAAACACATATGGAAACTAAGGATCCATAATATATATATCTAGATAAATTATCAACCCAATATTAGGAAACTTATATTATCAGCTACATATCAGCATCGGTCAAATTAAAGTCGATAAACGGAACAGATGAAATGAAGTCAAATTGCTTTTGTTAACTTAAAAAGCACAGCGTCTACACACTCCAATACAGTAGCTGGTGTTCATCACTTTCCAAGTTGACTTTTGGATCCTTCAATAAACACTAAGAAGAAAAAGAATAAGGAGAAGATAAGATGTCAAACCGCTGCACCTGCGTGGGGTCATGCAGCGCAGAGACAGCCTGAGCGTCAAACATGTCGCCGGCGTGGACATTTTTCACAGTGTCAGAGAAAGACAACACAATTGTAAGTTGCAATAAATGTTCAGTTTCAAGCTATGGCATATTAAATCATCAATTTGCTTACTACATCCTAACCATTCCTGTATCTGACAGGAGCAGTAGGTAATCATCTGTATCAGCTGAAAAAAGTACATATCATGCATCTTTAATGGGAGCAGACTTAGCCATACTACCAGGACTACCATGTTCTATTAGCTTTTCTTTAAGTCTTACTAAGTGCTGTATCGTAGGCAACTGGACATGTTTCAGTTTCCTGAGGATGTTTCGCCTCTCATCCGAGATGCTTCTTCAGTTCTTCTTCTTCTCGGATGAGAGGTGAAACTGAAACACGTCCAGTTGACTAAGATATAGATTTAGCACTTAGACTTACCATGACCTGAATGACTGAGAGCCTTCATCAACATTTATTCAAGTCATGCAGGCCATGTTGTTTCCTCTCATTTACAAACCTAACATACACACATGGTTACGATGGCATTGTTATACCTTTGAACACTTGTACCCGACCAAAATAAAGTCTTGATGTCTTGATAAGTATTTTCTCCCAACAATAAAATACAGGAGAAATTCAAGGTGGCACGTGTGTGTGTGCTGCTGTGTGACCACTGGGTGGCAGCTCACACACACACACACACACACACACACACACACACACGGAACAGACTAATAAGCAGATCCAGGTTAACTTGCCTAACGACGACTGAACTAATTTACCCAGAATGTTTTATGCACACTTCAACACTAAATCTCAGTCCCTAATCGTCACCACCAGAAATGATAAGCATTCTAACATTTAGGATGTTTTTTCAATGATTTGTCATTGTTAATATTTTCTGGATTACTGATCTTGCTGTGGCGCTGGGAAGCTTTTCAGTCTTTTAATATTCTTGCCAACAGACATGCTCCTTATCAAAAAAGATAGGATTAAATACAGCTTGAGTTCCCAAAACTCTGCCATGCCATCCACTACAAAGCCTGGTCGAAGGCTTGGGAATGAGACTCGAACATTAACTTTTACTCCTACTTGTACCTTTAAGGTAACAAAGAAATATCTGAAACATAATGACCATCATGATTAGGAAGGCTATACCACATTATGAGCCAGTGCAGATGTTAACAAAGCTCTACTTTGCATTGAAAAACACAGATCCAGAAAATCTTGAACCATGTGTTATTCATGCTAGTTCCTCTTCAAACGGTAACGTCAGTATGTTTCAGCCTGGACCCTGTTTTCCCATGTTTTTAACTGACTTCAGTCTGGTTTATACCATAGTTTGAGCAAGTACCTCTGAATCCTTTTACTTCTTAGTGTTTTCAGGTAATCACTATGCCTCTTGATGTTTGTTCATTTGGTGAGGATTCATAGATGTGGCCATCATATAGGTATCGGGTATTAAAAGGTGCAATATGTAAGAATGGGCCACCTGTCAAACTCTTACTTCAAACCACTAGGGGTCAGCATGGCACCAGAGTGAACATAAACTGCTGCTAAACGCAGCTGCCATTAGCTAGCTAGCTCGGTTAGTCATGTAACTGGTGGTCCAGGCTGGGAGCTTGGAACATGAGGGGAGTGTTGGTGTTGAAAAAGTCTTAAATCTTTAACTTCAACTTCCCCAAAAAATCAGAGCAAAAACAAAAGTGATGCATTTCAATTTAAATATTACTTTGTTACATTTTTGTTGAGTGTGTGACTCTGATATGTACCCAAAGACCTTAGCTGTGGCCTATGACTTGAATCTGTGTATGTGTGGAGGATTTAGTGGCAACTTGTGGTGTCAGACCAGACCCCTCGTCTCATCCTGCCCGACAGGAACCACTTCAAAAGGCAAAAAACCCAAATGGCCTCCTCAAGAGCCAGTGTTTGGTTTGTCCTTAACATGGCTGTGGAGGAGGACCCGCTTCCTCTGTAGATAACAAGGTTCATTATAAAGTAATGAAAACACAATAATTCTTAGTTTCGGGTGACGCACTAATGAAACATTATTGTGAATATTATATTCCATATCTGCCCTTAAATACCCCTAAACCCTACACAATGACCCCTTGAGCTGGAAGCCAACGATGTAACTCTATACTATGAAAACAAAAACAGGGAAGTTCAGCGGACTGTGAACTTATTAATTTTACTGAGGAAATGTCACATCCGAGAGCCAAGATCAGTAGGTCCCATCGTTTGGACCTTTCAAAATTGAATTTAGGAAGAACTTGAGACTTTCCAAATTGTGAAGAATAAGAAATGTGCTCATGCAGTTAGTATGCTATGATTTATTGTTATATTACATTAACATTGCCATGTCCTGTTGATTGTACCATCCTACTGAGAATGTAGTCATGCCTGTCATATCACACATATGTCATTATGATGCCTTTATACTTATACCTATTTTTTTTTTCAATAAAGAGATGGGGGAGAAAAGCAAAGTAGGAGGTATGCGCGTGTCCACACCTACCTACTGTATTCACAGAAATTTGCCTGTACAGTTGTATACCAGTATTGCAGCCACGGCAGAGTATTCCTGTACAGCGCACTGCTTTGTTGGTTCTTAAAGGATAACCACCAATTCTACACACTAATGTGTGTTTACAGGTATTTGGGAGTACTATTGCATAGTATGAAGCCTTTTGTGGCTCCAGAGGAAGCTGCATGTAATCTGATAAATTGACTCCAGTGATGTCACTCCATGGTTACGTTGCGTTGTCAGTAACATAGACGCCAGGTTTTGAAAAGCAGTCGACTGGTCTAGAAATGTACTCCTATAACAGTGTTGGACCCATTATGGGCAGTTGAGAATGATCAAAATTGATACAGCAGAATCAAAAATATGGCCTACATTACCCACAATACAACTTGCCACTGAGTGACATTACTGGAGGCAATTTATCAGATTTCATGCAGCTTCTTCTGGAGCCACAAAATGCATAGTACTACTTTTTTTAACATATGCAGCAGCATACACCCCTGGTGGTGGACCCCTATTTTTCTTCTACATTTTTATCTGTGACTGAAATATATCTGTCAAATCCAGTTGACATTCTGTGCCAAAGGATATATTCTGCCTATTAAGATTCACATGTTTTTTTTTTTACTTGTTTGACATAAAATAAAACAACTTTGTTATTTTAGAATTTATGCTTGAACGGGTTAATGCTTATTCTCTTGAACTGCACACACTGAAGGCATCGTACTACATTCAACCAAATTTCTATTTGTTGTCCCAGAGCCATAGGCAGAAAAATTTCCCATGGTGGCTATAATCCTCCAATCCTGGAAAAAAATATCAATTAATAATTCAAATATAACCTGGTGCCTACATCACCCACACCGCATCACTGGAGGCAATTTATTAGATTTCATGCAGCTTCCTCTGGAGCCCCCAAATGCTTTAAATTCCTTTTTCAACGTATGCAGTGGTGCTCCTCAAGACCTGCAAACACACTTTGACATGTGTAATTGATGGAGTTACCCTTTAAAGAACAGATATGCTCAAACAGACACTCTTCTTCTCTACTCTACTTTGCATCCTTTTCTGGCCATGCTCTTGTCCATTTAGTGCACATTTTACACTACAATCTACTTTTTCTGCACTTTCGCTTTAACTTTGTGAGTCTTATCAAACAAAAAAGACAATCAGATAAAAACCAATCACTTCACTTCCTGTTTACAGCCATCGGCCTGTAGATTAAACACTAAATCCACCATACAAAAACAAAACGAGGCCTTCCAATGAATCCACAACCTGTAATTTTTCCTGTTTGCTCTCCATCCATCAGGCTATTTAAAGAGAAGGGAGGTAAACCTTCCTCCTCAGCCTTAGAATCCTCAGCCCCATTTCAACCAATCGCAAGACGCATGCGACTCTTTTAGCCAATGACAAACGAGTGTGAGTGCGCAGTCCGTTGGACGACGACGACCATGGACCGGAGCCGTGTCCTCTTCGCTCCAACAAACTTTTAGCGTTTAGTTTCGACACGGACACACACGGTAAGTTTAACTGCTGCTCCATCGACGTATTAACGTTTTTACTGCTCATGTATAGCGACGTTTTTCGGAGAGAAAGCTCGGTTTTGAGGGTTCTAGCACCTCGCGTCTCTTCGGTTAACTCCGCTCACACTCAAAAAAGAAACCTCAGTTTAAACGTTTTATGAGTTTCGTGAAGTGTGTGTGAATGTCGTTCTGTCGCCTTGTCTCGCGTTTAAAATGTTTGTTCCGGCGACATTCAAGTTGTTGCTGACCCAGTTAGGACCCACATGCTCCGTAACTGTTCGGCTCGTTAACGCTAAATCGGTGCGCCGTCGTTTCTTTTCTGTACTTTATGGTCGTCTTCTCTGGCAGGCTTCATCTTTACACTCGATGCCACACAGATAACGTTAGCTTGGATGAATGTTAGCTTTTGGTGTCATGTGTCAACTGTGTGTGTGTGTGTGTGTGTGTGTGTTGTGAATCAGCCTCACATGTCCTCAAACAGCTTTTCAGACAGCCAGACTACCTTTTTTTTTTTTTTTTTTTTTTGGAATGAAACATGCAGAAACTATGTGAAACCAGACATCACCTGGTTGGTGTCAACCTACAACAGTCTCATGATAGATGTACTCACCCCACACAGAATCAGACATTATTATAGCCATGTGAGTTTTTCACTTTTGGCACTTTTCCCCCCCAACTTTGCTGATTTCTGTGATTTCTTTGCAGGAGTGAGGCAGGGGAGCTGCTCAGAGCAGTAATGGGGGAGATTGATGGTTCATACCGGGTCCTGCAGACCCCTGGCACAAGGCTGGGAGCCCAGTTCAATGCTGGTATCAGCACTTTGGAGCCGGGCCAGAGCCTGAGTGGCAACATGATCAGCGGGAGCAGAAGCCATGGGCGAGGACTACACATCCGTGTGCAGGGGCTGGACGACTCCCAGGAGTTCTTTGATACAGACGTAAGTTTCTACCCTTTAACTGTTGAACAGCCTCGTCTCCTTTTATTTACACTGCGATAAGTCGGCAGTTTGTCACACAGCAGGCTACACGAACATCATCCTTTACAGTCGTGGGTATACCCTGGTTGCGTGTGACTTGGATTTGTGACAGCTGCCACATGGCTTTGGCGCTGAAATCCCTTCCTCCTTAAGGCTTCTTATTGGGGCAACTTAGTGTAACTCAGCAGGGCACTTTTTAGTGTCTGATTTCTGAGGGATTTCTGCTCAACGCCCAGCGCTCAGTAGCAGTTTTCTAGCAATGTAGACAATCTGGCAAACCAGGACTCGTGCTTGAACATGTTTACATTTACATTTTGAATGCTCAACCCTTGTATTCCTCAATGCTGAAGATGCTGGAATATGCCAATTACAGCAGGTCTCTACCTGTTTTGATGGGTTTGGCTTTGTAATGATCAACACAAGGCTTTATATTATAGCCACTTTTATGGTTGCAACATAATTACATTTTCATCTGAGAAAATAAGGTGTTAAACATTCATTATTACTACTATCAGTTGCAAAGATCCTTTAAGGAATAAAAGTAGAAGTCTCTTTTTTTTTTTGGCCAAACAAATGGCTTACTTCATGTCCAGACAGAACAAAAAGAAAGTTTGAGTATTCTAAGTTTTGCTCACTGCAAGTACATATAAAGCAACACAAATGTGTAGTGCCACACAAAAAGTTTAAAGTCATAAACTACAATTTAGCACAAGTGTATCTATCCAAGAATGTTAGCTGTTGTGTTTTTCTTTTCATTTTTAATTAACACAGAAGTTAATCCTCTCTAGCGAAGACAGTTGGTTTGAACAAACAAAATTTAGATCCATTCCGTTATAGTGCTTTCCTGTGTTTACACGCCAAGTTGCTGCTGGAGTGACTCAGGAGGCTAATGGGAAGCAATAAGGAAGCCACTATATCAGAACAAGTTTCCTGTCTTTTCTGTGCTTGGAGACTTCTCAAAGTGATGAAAGTGGAGTCTCCGCAATGGATAAACAACCATGTCAATAAGATTAATTTACAGTATAAATTCACAAGACTTATGGGCTACTAATTCTATTAGAATAGTTTAGTAGTGTATTTAATGTGTGTAGCCACTCTTCACTAAATCCTTATGTAGCCACAACAATAGCGGTTCTGGCAGATGTAGTGTGGGGTCACTGCTGAGACAGACATTTCATAATCTAATGCACCATATGTTGTCTCAGGGTCTCATGCTAATACAATGCGACAGACTCAAATTTAATTTGTATGGAAGTGGGTCTCTGTCGAAGGAACGGAAGCAAGTTTTCTGTCAGTTTTAGGAAGATATTCAGAGACAACTGAACCTGGCCTGCAGAGTTCAAAGTAAGCTCTGGATATGGTGTTGATAGGAGGTGGCAGACAGAAATACATGGCTGCAAAAGGGGAATGACAGCAATCCTGTTGTCAAGCAGACTGCAGTTTGCTGAGAACAAGATGGCCTCTGAAGGCTCTGTTGTTCACCGCTGCTTTATATCTCTCGTTGTGGGCTCGAGGGAGGATGGTGCTCATGTCTATGTGCTGAATGGCTGCAAAGCTTTACATCTGCTACTTGACTTATATTTAATGTTCACTGAAAAAGGACTGCCCCTGTTCTATATCATTATTAGTTTTATGTCCGTGTGACCGCAGCTCCTTAAAATATAAAATGAATGAAGCAGCATACGTTGTAATTGTAGTTTATCATGATCACTGTATGCAAAAATAGATACAGTGATGAATGTTTGAAATGCTTGTGGCCGTCAAGCAACTGCCTCCCCTCATTGTGGCATTTTGGTTGCTCAGCTGCTCAAATGCCATCGACATTTGTCTACAGTCTTTCATAATCTGCCATTACCTGCCACTCTCACTATGTACTGTGCAGTGATGTAAAATACACAGCGTCCAAGATGTATTGACACTCTGAAGCACAGGTTCCTGGCTTTGTCATGCATGATTACAACCAAAAATGCATCACAGATTTCGTCTTGTGATACTGGAGAAGGTACATACGGTGTGATAGGACATGTGTATTTATGGTCATATAATGTCTTTAGTCTGGAACTACAACAGACAAATCAGATCAGAGCATGTGTGCTTTTGATCTGTGGCCTTCATCTGCTGCAGGTACCTCGCATGGTCATCATCAGCAGACATTTGCTTGCATGGCTCTCGTCCACAGGCCCCTCCCACAGCCAGCGCAGGAGAAAGCTCAGCCTTGTGGTTTCTGGACAGGGAGGCAGGGCCAGCAGGGCAAGGGAAACACAGGATCCTTTTATCCAGCACAGCCAGCCCCTTAGCTGGCCTTAACTTCCAGCTCAAAACTCGCACACAAAAAAAAGGGCCAAGAGTGGGATGTGGAACCTAGCTGTGTGAAAACGCAGTACAGTCGGGGCACCGGTGGGAGGGAATCCGGGCAGGCTTTGCTTTAGTGTTAGCAAACAAGCACATAAATTGCAATGTTGACA
>OMLP01016624.1:78197-99322 GCA_900302685.1 Spondyliosoma cantharus
GGGGCAGCCTCTGGTGTTAAAAGAGCAGTTCAGAGGGAGCAGGCATGGCCAGTACAAAGTTTGAGACGGGACAGTGGGGGAGGGGACACACTCAGGAGAGAAGCCCTGCCGAAAAGTTTGGAATTTCAACCACTGGCTCGCAACAGAAATCACTGTTTGAATTTGTCATTGGAGAATGATCAAACTTGTGTAACTCAAAGATGACTCGTGGTGTTTTTATGTGTTCATACAAAGAATTTTACAAAGTGTGGAAAAGAAAGACTGGTGTTTATTGTCTTGATAATTATACTGTTATCTGAGATGACAGTATAATTATCTGTAATGGAGCTGAATAGGGCATGTGTTTTGTGTGCATGCTCCAAAAAGGAGTACTTTCTCTTCATTACAACCACTACAGCTGAGCATGCGGCTCTCGTCTCCACAAAGCACTCGCGCTATCCCACTGTTTAGTGAAGTAGCTAATCTAATGGCTGTGCCCAGAAGGACTTGTTAAACATCTGAAGCAGTCCCCTGCTCTACGCAGTATTGGTCTCTCCTGTTGTTACTGCCCAGACATTTTGCAGCTGGGAGTAATTGGCTGCCACTCAAGGACCTAGCTCAGGTTGTTTACTTTATTTTTATTTAATTTTTTTGCAGAGCAAGGCTTGGTTTCAAAAAGATCTGGGTTACACAGGTGACCTGAGCAGAAGGCACACTAAAACACCTGATCCTGATTACCACGTCGTGTTTATCTGCCAACAGACACTTTTGCCAGCTGTCCAACAAGCGTGTCCTCAAGCCAGGGAGTGAAAAGAAATCAACACTAATGATTTGAAATGGAAGTTTCCATCAAGTTAAAGGCAACAAAGAAGTAGTTGATGTTTATAATGTCTCCACACAGACTTGTGAAAGTGGCCACTGGGGTGCAGGGCTTTTTTAAAATGTATGTCAGCAGGAAATCTCCTAGTGGCAAAGCCTAAACAATGTACATCCCACTGTGCCAGATACAAGCCCCAACACACCCCTGCTGTCAGTAGTACGTTCTATGAGAGCGCACGGCCATTTGCTGGTGGCTGGGGAGCTTCTGTGAGCCATGCTTAACCTGTTATGCAAGGTACACCCAAGCCCTGGACATGAATTAGGCTGGAGGATATGTGGGTTACCTGTGTTTTTGGCTGTATGTTGTAAGAGCGGCCCTTCCTTTCAACCCCGCTTTTCACATACACACTAGAAGATTTGTCTCCCAGAGAAACATCTGTTTGTCATAATCCCTGCTGCTTTCGTGGCATGATTGGGTGACCCACTGACCTGCCTTAATGTAAGAGCTCAGAGATGAGACTGTGGACCACACCACAAGTTGGGTGTGAACAAACTGCATGTGATCTCACTGTCACATCACAGATGTGCTTGAATTGAAAATGTCAAGCGGGCTCTGAGGGAGCAGCCCGCAGATGTGACACATTTATTTGCATGGCAGAATGATTAAGATAAATCATGGTTGAAGACGGGGTTGACGAT
This sequence comes from Spondyliosoma cantharus, assembly GCA_900302685.1. NCBI lineage: Eukaryota > Metazoa > Chordata > Actinopteri > Spariformes > Sparidae > Spondyliosoma > Spondyliosoma cantharus. Next base: position 79,695 of record OMLP01016624.1, read on the forward strand.
GGGACAGTCCTTGAATACCAGTTTTGTGGTTTCGAAGCTTTGGTGAAAGTTGCCCGCAAATATTTCAAAGCTGGTCCCTTACCAGGATGGTTTTAAATTCCCAGATACTGTTCTGTGTTTGTGTTTTTTATGTACACTGATTTTGAGACTACTTGAATTGAATGCCATCAAGGAGTGTCATTTCTCATGCTTTTAGCAGTCTTCTACCTCTTTCAGTGCAGCCAATGTCCTCTACCTCTACAAAAAAATAATGCAATTTTAAGCACTTGAATATTGATTTGGATGTTGATTACCATAGCAACAGTTAAGCTTTGAAGCTTCAAAGCATTGGGGTCAGCCCAAGTTGACCAAATGAAATACCAGAATATTTTTAAAATAACATCTAGTAGTAATTTCAAAAAGTTTTCTTCGGATGACTATTTTGTGATTTCACAGTGTAACCGAAAAGCAGCAGCCTACATCATCAACTTGAACCAGGAAGTGCGTGTATGAATTAATGCAAATTTATTTTGGATATGTGAAAACAAAACAAACGGGTTAAATTAGTTGAACAAATAAGCAGAATAACAGGAAAAGCATGTTACAAAGTATTTTCAATCGACAAGCATTGACATGCCCGAAAAGGAGTAGGAAGAAGTTTACACTTATTTAATCCTACCCCTTCTCCCCACTCGGTAATTAATCATAATCAATTTACTTCCTTTTTTATTTTCTTTTTCATCAAAATTGTTGCTGCGTCATATTCTGTTGATTAATGGACTCCAACTTGAATTGTATCAGCTCTTGTAATCTTTTAAAGATCAGGAACAATATTTTTAACCTTTAACTAAGTATGCCTCTTCCAGGCCATGGTCATACACATCATTTTTACCATCATACATTTTACATGTATGTGATGTTTTACATTTGTAACTCTACATTCAGGGTTGACTCATTTAGGAGGGTTCTCCCTCTTCTTACTTTTTGTCACGATCCTTGAATGCAGAAATGCCGACCGTATCTTGCAGGCTGGTATCGCTGCAGTGGCACAGTAACTGTGTGCCCACAGTGTATACAGTAACTGATTGCGCACACACAGATAACCCAACTTGGTCAGCAGTAAAATGAAGTTATATGAAAGTGAAATGGTCAGCACAGGTCTGCACTCTGATAAAAATCTGTCGAATCATTCTGGGAATTGTCTAAAGCCACTACACTGCGTACTTGTTATGTATTCATGCAGGAGGACGTGTGGTTGATTTACGCTCGTAGTACCATGTCCTTTTTGCAAGCTGTCTGGCAGTAAACAGATCTCAGTGAAAATGTCATCCCTCCCTCTCAGATTGTTGAAGATAGAGGCGAATGTCCCAGAGGAAGATTTTACTCTCCCTCGAGACCTGAGTGCTGTGAATGCAGTGTTACATTCCTGCAGAGGGTTAATGAGTAACACAAAGGAGGAGCTTTTGGAAGCAAACCAGCCAGCAGAGAGACGTTTGCTCAGGACTTCTGAGAAAAAAATCTGTTCACAGTTTGTACTCTGCCATGGCTTTCTGGTTTTCACGTCAAACCAGTTGCCGCAGTTGACATTTTTTCACTGCTTGGTAAAAAAAAAGTGGTTTGAGCTAGAGAAGAGGTGGAAATGGTAAAAGTAATGATTAGGCTTATCATACCTGTTTAACATTGCTATTTATGCTGGCTAGTGTGAATTTCCCCTGGCTTTACCCTGATTTATAACTGAAAGAGGATAACATTGTCAACAGTCAAGGAAAACTTAGTAAAATAGGGATTATTGTGTGGAAATATTGTCTTAATCCACAGGGGATACTTGGTTTTGCTCTCATAACTTTGTTTATAAAACACTTCAGACATTGGTTCCATCTGCTTAAAGGTCAATGTATGATTACATTGACTCTTTGGCATTCACTGAACCTCACTGAACCAGTCAAACTGAGACCAAATACCTCAAAATATTTCTTACATTTGGCCACGGATGCATATTGAATTCTTGCTGCCTGCGTAGTATGTTTGGCCTGCGTCTCAAAGACAAGCCAGAGTGTTTTAACACACCAGGTTTTGCTCTCTGCTTGAGATCAGCTGTAATCAGACACTGAATGCATGGAAAAAAGGGCATTTTACAACAGATTCCTGAATTTATGGATGTTGTGTCAGTAGGTTTCACCTGCAATTTATAGATTTTGTGGATGCCGACCATATGATCGTATCAAAGTAATGAAAAGGCCAACTACAGTAAATCTCACGGTGCTCTTTGAGTTGTAATGCTTTACTTTAGCCCATGCAAAGCAGTTCTTTTTATAAGGCTTTTAAAAATACTATTTTACATTACAACCAGATGTCTCAGGCTATAATTTTCTCAAAAAGTCACAGGCTGGGATCCTAAACCTCAACTGCAGTGTGTTCTTAGTACATGGTAATTAGTTCTTCGTTCAGTGAAAACAAACCCCAGAGCGTTGAGAAGGTAAACTTAGGCAGATTTCCTGCTTGTGATTTTGCTGCACTCTGTCCAGGCGCCTGCTGACAGTAAATGTACATTACAGCAGGACACATTTTTTTGCAGTTTACTTGCACATCCAAGTCAAGGAAACAATTTGAATTGACAGATGGAACATGGGCGGCCATAAAACACACAATGAAGTGGATCATTTACAGATGCCAAATATTTTCTGCACCACACAGACAGTGCCTAGTTTGTGTTTAAGCATGGCCCTCCACACCTCAGAAAAAAAAATGTTTTTGACAGTGATTTCGGTTGTTCACCTATGTTGTTGATCAGCTTCGTAGTCCTTCAAGCATTTTAGTATGTAGTGTAACAATGCAATTACTCTTTCAATTTGAGATTGAAAGTATCTCAAGTTGATATCTAAGCTCTTTGTGTTGAGGTGGTGATGAAAATAACAATTTCCTTTTCCCCTTTTTGTTTTTCTCTTTCAGCCAAAAGCTCCTGCACAGACCCTCCTCTCTGAGGTTTTTCTTAGAGGCAACCTCATGGAGAGTGATTACTTTGGCCTGGAGTTTCAGAACATGCAAATGAACTGGGTACGTACACAGACAACTGTGATTTCTGTTTCCTGTCTGAAATGGATGCATGAATATCCAGGAACTGACATGCAAATTGATCCAACATGACAGTTAAAGTACTGACCATCATAGGCAGGCAGCATTTTAAAAGGTCACAGTTTGACGACGACAACAACACAGGTCTTCCTCCTGTCACTTCTCAGCCATCAGTTGCTTGTCTTTAGCTTTCTACCGCAGGGCACACAGTGATGCAACATTGTTTTTATTGGACTGGAGCACTGTATAATCCAGGAATATATTTAACTTGTCTGGCACAAGTGCCCATACACACATTTCAGACTTTCCATTGTTTCATTCTTTCAGAAACAGAAGTAGAATTCAAGACCACCTACAAGTTCTTTGTAAAGCAACAGAGAAGAGATATGACACACACTGTATATCTTCTTCAAAGAGAGTGGAGCTGGTGTTAGGCATTGAAACGACGCAATAGATGTAAACAATACATTTGATGCTTAAAGAAGCTTCAAGCACTGTGTTGTGTGAACTAAATGCTTCTTCCCAAAAAAAGTAAATGACAATCTAGGTCAGTGGTCAAATAGTTTCAGCTTTGGCTGCTGTTTTTCTTTGGATAAGAAGAGTTACACCCAAAAAAGGACAGAAGCATTGTTGCACTTTTAAACTTTTGGATTTACTTCGAAACTATCATCAGTAGCTGGTCGGGCTGTCTAAAGGTTAATATGAGGTGCCAGGTGTTGCTTAGTTGCTTCAGGCTGATGAACTGTTCGTAACATTGACTATGAACACATTTAACATCACGCAACTCTTTTCATATAGATTTTAAATACTAGCGAGTCTCAACATGTGGGCTCGATGCTGATCGAGGTGACAACACTTCTTCCATTAGCAGACTGAATGTTTTTTATCACAATTACGCACTTTGCTGATTGTATGACAGCAGCTTAAGTGCAGTTTAAGTGCTGGACTTTTAAGTGGGTTATGAAATTTATACTGTGGGATGTTTTGGAAACACTTGGCTATGTTTGGACCAATGCAGGATGTTTGGACCTGGTGCTAATGTCAGTTTAGAGAACTAAATGACTGTTCATTGTTGAAGGAGCTACAGCTTTGAAAACAAAAATAAAAAAATACACTAAATATTTTGATCATTGGATATTTTTTTTCATTGCTCAACTAATATTGTGTGCAAGTATTTTTTTATTTTTTTTCTAAATTAAAGAATAAGTTCACCCAAAAATGAAAAACAGCATAAGCACCCTGTCTGAGGTGGGTGAGTTTGACCACCTATCAAGGGTGCAAGTCTTTTCAAATCAATTTCTGGGCTTCCTGGGACAGGAAGTTGTTCTTTTTAAACAAGCCTCCATCCACTTCATATGGTAGGGCGAATGATGCAATGCAAATTCTGACATCTAAGAAGCTGGAAGCATCTAATGTCTTTTTGATTTATGAAATTACTTTATCAAATATTTTTTTAATCAAAATATTTGCTACTTATTTTTCACTGCTCACTTAATCCAACAAATCATATTGATAGTAATAATTAGTTGGTAATTGTTTCTGAAACTTTCCCTGAATCTATTTTTATGCCTTAACACATGCATGTGAAACTATGTACTGAGAGAAGGATTCAGTTAAATATCAGCCGATACCAGTTTCTCAATATATCCATCTGCATCGCTCACATTCCACCCTCAATCAGGCCCAGATGTAACCGGGCTTGCTGGCTCCTGCATTGAGTCAGTTAACCAAGTTTCTGCCCACAACATTGCTATGTGCATCTACTATCATCTGACACTATCGCACAATCACCATGCGGTAAGGGAGTCATTTAAAGCAGAGGTGTCTCCAGTGGTCAAATTCTGTAAAAAGTTATCAAAATACTGTGAAAGTTATAATATTTATTTTTCTTCAGGTTTGGCTGGAACCTATAAAACCCGTTGCAAAACAAGTCCGAAGTAAGTGAGCTCAAATATTAGCTCAATAAAAGCCCCTCATGAAGATGTGTGTTGGTGTGCTGATTTGTGTTTTCATGTTTTTCAGGACCATCAAATACGCTATTTAGACTGTCAGTGAAATTCTTTCCTCCAGACCCCGGTCAGCTGCAGGAGGAGTACACGAGGTCAGTGACTGTAATTTCCTACTGGATATTGCTTCTGTGTCATGCCCGTGTGAAGGAGCTTTACAAACTACAAGATGTTTTATTCCTTTTCATGGTTGCCAGGGTGCTATAATATTTGTCCTCCCAAAAATGTTTCTGAACAACAAATTCAAGACCTAAAAACATCAGATTTTCAAAGGGAGAATTAAAAAAAAAAAAAAAAAAAATCTAAGCTTGATTTAAGATGTTATTTTGTGAGGGGCTGTAACTTGACATTTAACTTTGATAAAACTTCTTCTGATAATCTATGATAAACTCTGGTTATGTTTATTTATTTCTCACAAGTGTTAACAGATGGACACTGTTGTTTTGTACAGGTATTTATTCTCACTGCAGATGAAACGAGATCTGATGGAGGGCAGGTTGATCTGCACAGAAAATACTGGAGCCCTGCTGGCCTCTCACCTCGTCCAGTGTAGGTTTTACCACAAAATGTGTTTTTGTTCTTTGATAGTGGCAATATTCTGTAAATGTTATGTGCCAGTTAAAGCAAATTGTCTTATTGGTTGATTTATTGACAACATCTTTTGTAACATGCGCTGGTTTGCATTGGACAGCTTTGATTGCTTGTGTTAGTATGAGTGTTTGTGTACTCAAACAAGGACTTGTATGCTAAAATAGCTGTTAACGGAGTTAACCCAAGTGCACATACAACAACACAGCACAGTTGTTCTATTGCGTTGTTGAATTTGAATGTGAAAGGTTTGTTACATTTTCATCGGTTATCAAAGACTAAATCCTAAGAATTAAACGCATTACTTATCTTACAGAACCTGATGACGAAAGAAAATGTTCCGTCATTTTTATTGATCTAAAATGTTTACCAGTGTGCACACACTCAAAATTAAGTTAATAGACTTTGTACATGAAATGAAAGTCTTATTAAGCAGACATGAATTGATGTTCTGCTCTACCTTAAACCACAGCGGAGATTGGCGACTATGATGATGTAGCAGACAGGGACTTTCTGAGGGTAAACAAGCTGTTGCCTTACCAAGAGAAGGTGCAAGAGAGGATCATGGAGCTCCACCGCAGGCACCTGTAAGTTTCTCCCTGTACTCCTTTGTATGCATGTTGTGTTGATTTATTAATCTGCCTCTCCATCACCTGGTTGTCAGAGTTTGGTTTCAGGTCTATGTTTTTCTCCATGACACTTGGTCAGTCAGGATGTTAACTAGCTTTAATTGAACCAGTAGTTATTAGACTTTAACTAACCTCAGTAATCATGTCAAGGTCAACACCTCTTCCATCTGCTTCAGATGTTCCACACACTCTCATCTCTAGCACAAAATGGAGCAGCTGAGTGCCAGGCTGCCAGCAGATTGTTCTGTCGCAGCTGCTGACTGGGCACTTCTGCTACACTTGTAGTTCATCATATTTTATTTATGCTTTTTTTTTTATTATTCTCAAACAGATGGGACTTAAGATACTTCAAATAAAAAGTACTGTCCTATGTATTATACCAAATCCGTTTTTTTTAAGTACATGTACACAAACAACATCCTCTTCATAGAAACAAGATAAATGTGGTTCATTTCATTCATTTAATTTCACAGTTCACTGTGATGTGGACACAGCTCAATTTAGCACTGGCACTATAACAGTTTGATGTCCAAAGCATGACCATTATATTGTGAGTTGAAGTGATTATGCCCTGCTGTGTTAGAATGCAGTGGAAGTTACAAATGAGCAGCATCGCCACAGCAAACCTGACAAGTATCATTGTGGAGCTGCAGTATGGAATTAGCAACACTAGCTGTTGTAAGAAGAGAAAAATAATACACACGTTCACTTCCCTGGAAGACTGAGTTTACATGTACCCACTTTAAGTGAATACATTGTTATGACTTGCAGATTTATACCAGCTGAAAGTTTACTAGAATTCAAAGCCACTCTCTTCTGAACATTTCCAGCTAAATGTTGAACCAACCTCAAATCCTGAGCCTCAACTACACGTTCCAACCTTTTTAGAACATCTCAAATTCATACCCCACAAAGGGCATCACATGACTGGCAATTTTGGGAATTTGTAAACAGTGGCACGTTGTCTGTGCTCCTATTGATGTGGCTTAAAAGACAAATGTTTACTGTTAACTAGGATGAGGTAACTGAACCAAGACAACTGTGTTCTTGCTTCACAGCCATAATGAGAGGGTTTGCCCGACTCCCAGTCCAGAGTCTGAAAAAACAACCTGCGGCATTTTTCCCACCACCAGCTTTCTTGTTAGCACAGTACTATCCTATGGCCAATAGGGGCTCTTTTCAACTCACTGTATTAGGAGGCTCTAAAGACCTTTGCTAATCTCTTCCCCTGGTTGCCAGTATGGAAGCGCAAGCAGCGAGTTCCCCGGCCTAATCCTCTGCTCTGGCTGGTCTATTAGCCATAAGGCCAGTGGGGCAGGGGAGGGCCCTAAGGAGATTTCACCGCTTAAAGGATGAACAAAATTAGAATGTGGCGATGATTGGATGGATATGTCTTCCTAACATGCTGTTTGGTTGTAATCACATGGTTTTAGATAATGCCTCTCAAATCCTCAAAGTTAAAAAAGATTTAAGGACACACAACTCCAAATACGAGGACTGATACAATCGTTTGGTTAAAGTTCATGTGGTAAATCAACAAAAAAGCTTGCAGAGTAGACAATGAGCTCAACACTGTACTTTATACTCCAGAACTCTGATTGATTTTGAGGAACACAAACTGCACTTTTGGCCTTCTGTGTGTGTGTGTGAGAGAAACAAAATCAAGCTTTTGGTTTATAAAAAAAACATAGTAGTTCAGAAAGTAAGTGCAAGCATAAAAATGTATATATGTGAAACAATATTTTAAACTATTTTCTATGATGCACTGGAAACCACTGCTGAATCCAAAGAATTGGTGTGATGTGTTCATTTTGTTTCATTTGTTCGTGACATGATGCCGCTGTAATCAAATTAAATTAAATCTTTGCTTGTTTAAGCTGAAGAACTTGTGGCCAATTATTAATTTGTTTAGTGCAAAACTGTAATGGGTTATTTAATCGTTTGTACATTAACCCACATTAAAGCTGTTACGAGGAACTTTATTTGATTTTGGAGACCCCTGTGGACAAAAGTGGTAATGTTTCCACCACCTCCTGCTTCTTTTTAACTGGCTAACAAGCTAATCACTGTAACTCAAATTTGGAAAATGTAAACATGGGCTCTTCCAGTCCAGACCCAGTGACGGGTATTATGAAAAACTAGATAGAAATGCTTTGTCTTGCTGATGGTTGCGTGTGTAGGTCAAATACAGGCATTAGTATTGAGACTGTTTCATAACCACTTAAAAAGTAGCTTTGAATGAAGAGTTAAATAAGAGAGGCTCAAGGACTGAGCCTTGGGGAACTCCACCATGTCAGTCTGTTTGAATACATAGTTGAATAAGAGTAAATTGCTTCTGCTGTGGTGATGGGTTTTAAACCAATCTAGGAAATATCTGTATATCAATATTATCTGGTCAAACAAAGTCCTATGATCCTGTAGAACTATGACTAAAATGTTGCATAAATTGTGAAATCAGACTCTTCATTTAAAGTCACATTGTTAAAGATGTTCATGATGGCGTCATGTCACTCACCAGTCTTGGTGTGTTTTATTCTCTCCTCTAGGGGCCAGACTCCAGCTGAATCAGATTTCCAAATCCTGGAGATTGCCCGTAAACTGGAAATGTACGGCGTCCGCTTCCACCCAGCAGCTGACCGGGAAGGCACCAAAATTAACCTGGCTGTTTCTCATATGGGCCTCCAGGTTTTTCAGGTGACTTCTGCGCTCATACCAGCAGTTTATTTTGTGGACGTGACCTTAAGCTTCAAACAAAGTGCTAAACGTTGTTTCTATCTTTTTCTTTTCTCTCCCAGGGCAACACAAAAATAAACACCTTCAACTGGTCCAAGATCCGCAAACTGAGCTTCAAGAGAAAACGCTTCTTGATCAAACTCCACCCAGAGGTTCATGTACGTATTAATGGAGAGATTAAGATCTTCACTCAGAAATGCAACAGTCGGATGTCTGTTATTTTTATCTCCATGTCTCAGATTTCATATCCACTGTGAAGGAGACTGGTTTCACTGTGTGATTTACCCGTCTTTCTCTTCATGTTTGTTTTTTAGGGCCCCCATCAGGACACTCTTGAGTTTATGATGGCCAGTCGAGACCAGTGTAAAATCTTCTGGAAGATCTGTGTGGAATACCACTCATTTTTCCGTTTGTTTGACCAACCCCAACCCAAATCCAAAGCTATCCTCTTCACCAGAGGCTCTTCCTTCAGATACAGGTATTCAATCTTGACATTAAAAAAAAACAAGTGTCATCTTTATTGCTTGTTTTATAAAAAAATAAAAATTCAGGTTATTTGTACAATGAAACATAAATGTTTCAAACTTGTCATTGTTCAGTGTTTTAATTCAAAACTCTATCTGTTAGTGGAAGGACCCAGAAGCAGCTTGTGGAGTACGTCAGGGAAAACGGAGCAAAGAGAACGCCATACCAGAGGTGTGTTTCCATACACAGTATGCACACTGTTTATCAGGCAGACACGTTGTTTACCTTACCAATTCTTTGTAAGTGTTGTCTGAGAAATGTTTCCACACTGCAGTCATGGTAATAAATCTGCCGTTTAATTGTTTCTTGTTCAGGAGGAACAGTAAAATACGAATGTCTGCTCGCTCCGTAGCCACAGATGTGCCAAAACAGGTCAGTTGCGCCAGAAGGTTGATTCATTTGTGCAACAAAAATTTCACATATTGTATTTGAGGGTTGGAATGAATAATCTAATATGATTCTCATCTTCTCTTTTTCCTCCCTCCCTGTCTTTTCATTATCCTGTCTATGTTGTTCTCTTTCAGAGCCTGTCATTCAATGACAGTCTCAGGGCCCAAGGCTCTCCTTCCTCCGCTACTGTGTCCTTCTACCCAGCAAACATTTCAAGCATTCTCCCGCGAACAGAATTCCCACCTCAGCCTTTGTCCACACTGAGCCAGTCTCCAGCGCCTTCCCAGCAACAGCAGCAGCAGCAGCAGCTTCACTCCCCTCTGCAAGCTACCAGAGCCCCCAGCCCTCCGATGGAAGAACCTGTCAAGGCAGCTTCCCCATCTCACTTCACTTTTCAAGGTGCCCCTAGCAATCAGGCAGCAGGACACTGCAGCCCCTTGTTTGTGTGTGTAGAGAGTGGCACTTCCCAAACACAGCCCTCCAAAAATGGCAATGAGGATATTGGACACGGTGGGAGAAGGGGAACAGGGAGCTTGGTGGGAGGGAAGAGGAAGGGGGTTCTTACACCTGAGGCCTTTGAGGCGGAGCTTTTGCGTACAAAACAGAATCCTTTGTTCTCGATGTCCACCACACCACTGCATGTCACTGAGGAGTTCATAGATGATGATCCCACTGAAATTTCCTTTTATGGCGGAGGGGCAGAGGCTTTCACTTTTGGTCTCGATGATAAAGTTGATCAGTTTGATTATGTCGAGGAATCTGACCTCGGCAAGAACAGGATCTATAGTGTGGGAATCGAAGACCTGAATGGGAATAGTCATCCCTTCCCTGATAGCATTGTTGGTCATTCTGAGACCAGCTCTTTAGTTAATAACCGCTCTGAGTGCAGCTCCCTGGACAACCTGGGGCTAAGCTCTGCAGGTGAGTCCATGTCAGCAGGTTACGGAGGCAATGACTCCTCCTCGCTTCGCCTGCCAGGCTCTGACGTCCAGTCAGAAGCCAGCTCAATGGTCAACTTTCCAGCATACTCTGTGCGATCTGACAGCAGCTCTGCTGTACAGTTCAGTGACCTGGTCGAGCAGCTAGAGCAGCTCAGCTACCCACCGACAGCCACAGAGGGCTCTGGGAACGGCAGTTCAGATTCAGACTCCGACTGGGGCTCTGACAGCGTCCTGCCTCCTGAGCAGAACCTGTTTTATAGTAATCCCCTGACAGGGGGCAGTGGGATAGAGGGTTTCCTGCTTCAGTGCCAGAACCTGCAGGCCTCTGGATCCCCTCATATTAAAATGTAAATCACATATTGTTAAAGCACTTGAGGTCTCTATCCAGGGCTGTGACTTGGTAATAGATAATGATAATAAGTCAAAACAGCATAATAATAGGATTTAACTTTAGTCTCAACAACACTTCTCACATTCACAATGCTTTTTATAAGATAATGAAAAATGGTGTTTCACCATGTGAACTGTAGAGCTGATAGATTTATGGCTGGTGCTCGGCAATCTTTATGTTTGGAGTTAACTTCCATCCGCCTGCACTCCCGTCTGCGTGATGCACATCTTTGTCGTGTACACTTGTTATCTGTCGTATGCTTTATTGTGAAAACCTCTGCTGAGAAGTGGAGGAAAATATCTGCTGCCATGGTCAGGTTATGGTGCTTTTTTTTAATTCTCTCCTGTCTCCTCGTGAACATTTTCATGAGGTCCTTGAAAGAAATATGCTTTCTTCGTCTTGTTCTACAACATTCAGTCTGTTTTGGAGAAAATGTTTCCTATGCATTGTGGGTTAATCCCTCAAGTATTTCAGTAAGTGCAAAATATTTTGTGCTGTTACGCTGGAAGCTTTAGATCCTTTAAGATGAGTTTCACATCTTTTGAAACAATGTACACATGAGCATAGGAATGTCTGGTACGATTTTGTTTTGCAAAACAATAATATAACTCAGGATGTCAGAAAATTCTGCATCCACCTTTCAATTTAAACACCTGCCTTAAAAGTTTCAATTAAATGAAACGGATGTAGCTAATTAAAGGAAATTTGTAAGTAATGCAGAGTTTTTTTTTTTATGATGACTTCTACCTATATTTTAACTAAGTTGTAAGCTTAAAAAATGTGATATCTTACAAAGTACTTAACAAATACTTAACTACTTATTTCTGCCAATAATCATCATCATCATCTGGCTTTAAATTCTCATAGATGGTACTGTGTGAGTGTAGAGTTTTCCAGTAGATGGTAATCATGAACCTCACAATCTCAGGGTAATAATGAAAGCAGAAAGTCGTCCAGGTTCAGTGATCCTCACAGGCAAGTCACTTAGCCTCTTTTCCATTTGCACTTGTGTGCTTCACTGACATCTGCTGGCCGAAGTGTTCGTCAGCGTCAAACTAGTCCACAGCATGGAGTCGGTTCATGATGTCTGAAGGATAAAAAACTAATTTCACCAAAATAGACTCCAAACTAACATTTTTGCTTAATGCTGAGCTTAGTTAAAGAATGTAAGCAGTGTACTAATGAGCCATTAAGTGCACTGTTAGTTCCACTTTCTACAAAATGAATGTATCATCTTACATGTGTGTAAGAACAGTTAGTAAACCATGTATAGTAGTGTAGGATAAAACAGTACTTCTTAATTATCAAAACTTAAAAACTCAAACCATCAGTGTTTGTAACTTCCAGGAAACCCTTTTGGATAAAGTAGATTTTATGGACATCGATGTTGCTTCGTCTCTTCTCTGGCGTGTGGCCTTTAGCATGTTTTGGGGTTTTGGCATTAGCCATCTTCAGGGTACCGACTACATGGTATTCTGTTCATTGGAAGGAAATGGGGTCTTTTGCACATTAGCTTTGAATTTCTCTTTTTATATTAGCTGGATTTTTAGAAACATTTTTCTTAGTATTGGTGTCTGAATGATGGATTGCGCCCACACGGTCGGTCGCTAACATATTAGCATGCACAAAGCTTTTTTTTTAATTGTTTGTTTATCCAACCTCCAGGACGTCTTACAACGAATGTACTTGTGCCGTAGAACACGAAACGCTAATACTGTGTTGATCTCAAGCTAATTAGTAGTAGTTTGTTAAATCTCCTCAAAACAATTTTCCTTGCCATATTTTTAATTTCCTTTTGATTTGAGCTCACTTTAATCTGCATGAAGGCAGACTTCTCTTGGCTTTTTCTGTCTTTCTGTTTTTCACCTCGCTGCCTTAAAGCACTTATCACTCTTTTCAAGCAATATGCGCATCTCAGGTGTACGTTCCTGTTTACTTTTCAGTAGCATTTATTTTGGGATAAGGGGCTAAAATCTAAAATTAGGAGTGTTCCTCTTTAGCAGTTAAGAGACAATTAAATACTCACCAGTCACTCATTGTCATTTGAAGGATGGCATGTAGCCATTTTTGTTTTTCCTCACAAAAAAACACAATATTCAAAGTGTTTTTGCAAGCCCTCCACATTCCCAAGTGTGAACAGTTGTTCTGTGTCACCTTGAGAATTTTGGAGCATGACTTTCAGGTGCCTTCAGTTTCCTAACAGTAGTTGAGAAGTTTGTCTTGGTGGCTTTTATCTTAAAACTTGCCTTGATTCTTTTTCTGCCATGTGATTCTTCCCACATCTCCACTAAAGATTTATTTAACGACGGGGCTGACGATCATAACCAGCTAAGCTAACTGCACTTAGGCATCAAGTAATCATCACTTAATCCTGAACATGTATATTGACTTATTATAAACAACCTGTACTTAATGTTTGTATGTTTCACTCTCAAGAATAAAGTAATCACTTTTGGGTACCATGAATGTCAGACTTAAAATTCTTTGTGGGATGCAGACTGAAATCAAAGTCGCAATGGTGATGTAATTCTTGCAACTGCTTAAACAGAAACCACAGTGGTGTTACGCATTCTTTTAAAGGCCAAAATGGAGGATTGTGCATGGTCCAGATCATTTACCTCTTTCTTTCAGAAGTGTTGTAGATATGTGATGGCCGACAGAATCCCTCAATGCTTTTGGAGGTTATACCAGGCCACCAGACTGAAAATATCGTGTGTTTTAGCTTCCTTAGTTCCAAATAATTGGAACTAAATGAAACTCTTCTTCTCGTGAAATTAGATTCACATGCAGGAGCAACACGCTCCAGACTGTCTCTGTAGACTCTTAAGTACTCTCAGCCAGTCCTTTAGATTCTAAAAGAGTGCTCCACATGTCCTTTTATAGAAGTCAAGTATCCTTCTCAGTATAGAGTGCGCTTCAATGCAGAAAACATCAGATAAAGAAGCCTATATGCAACAAGTCAACACACAGTCGTTCTTCTTTTTATATTTGGGCCAACAAACTCATGCTGTTGGGGGTTGGGTCGAACTCGTACACAGGATTCCTCAGCCTGATTCCAGCTGAGTGTGTGTGCTCCCTGTTTGGACAGGCTTTATGCCAAGTCCTTCCACAGCAAACCCGAGTCCCCCCGCTGCAGAGCCCGACGTCCGCTCTCTTCCCCCTCTTGTGTCTTTCCCTCTGGGGCCCTTCAGATAAACTATAAACAACTATTTGCCCTCCAGACGAGCTGCATTCCTGATAAGTCATTGCGTGAGCAATTATTTCCGGGTCGAGTAGTGACTTTTTTTTTTTTCTTCCCTGTTTCTCTCGGCCTTCCCCCACTCCCTTTTCTTCTCTATTAGAAGTAGAAGAACAGCTGTGGTGACCTGTGACTCAGTTTAAAGGATAGCCTGGCATTTCGTCTGCTTTTTTTTTTTGTATCTTCATTTGATGTGAAGTAGAACAAAAAGCAGAAGAGCCAGTTTTGTAAAATGGAAGTGGGCTCGTTTAGGTTGGCCATGAATCATTTGTCCCTCTTGTAGTGGGCTCTGAAAACAATGGCAGGGGGAGAAATGTGGGAACCATTACTTTCCTCGGTCTACTCCGCTGTCTCCCCTTTCATTCGTGGCCAACGTGTGTGATGAACCATTTCGCTTGTTTTTGTTCTCTTGTGCACCACTTTTCTGAAAGGGAAATGAGATGATTGTAGACAAACAGGTTATGTGAACAAGAAAAATCTACTGCGGTACAGTAGATTTGACTCTACTCAGCATGTTGTAGCACAGTTACAAAAGTGCTACTGTGTTGTAGAGATTGTTGACTTTAACTCCACCCATTTCCAAAGATCATGTTTGTCCTGATTGGGCGGAGTCCATTAACCTTTTGTGATTACATTATTTTCACTTTCCCCAAACCCTTAACTCTAATCTGGTGTTATTGATTTGACTTGCATGACTTGGCAAAACAACAATTTCTCGTTTCTGTTCTCCCTCTCCCACAGATTCGGTCGTGGACAGCCCTCAGCTCTCACCCTACAACCCCAAAGGTCCCCTCTGCCTGTCGCCCTCCTTCCAGATGTCGACCCTCAGCCTGCCGGGCCAGGCCTCGTCGCCACTGCAAAGCCCCATCCTGAGCGAGGTGGGCAGCAATGCCAGGCTAGAGGAGGAGGAGGAGGGCAGGAGGAAGGTACACTGCTTACATGCCACCCTTCCACCCCCCGCCTCACAACCACTTTTAAAGAGTAAACCAGTATCACTGAACCAAGGCTGTACAAACTTGCTGTTGTAATAATGGAGGTGGAGGAAAGATTAGGTGGTTGTCTGTGTTGCGTGTTTCAAACGTCTGTCCCTCTGTTCTCGCAGCGCTATCCCACCGACAAGGCCTACTTCATTGCCAAAGAGATTCTGACCACAGAGCGAACGTACCTGAAAGACCTCGAGGTCATCACTGTGGTGAGTTTCTCTGAAAAATGGATGGATTTTCAATGGAAATGTAAATGATCATAAAAACCCTGGACTGTGTAAGTAATGTGCCTCAAACGATAACAATGAATATAATTAAACTGAATTACGAATTGTACAACCTTCATCTTATAATGTAAAAAACCTACAACATCATTGAGAAACCTGCCTCGTTAGTTTCATCCATGACCATGTTTACAAACCAGTCCATGTTGCGGAAGATATGCATCATGTGTCGTCCCTCTCCTGCTCCCAGTGGTTCCGCAGCGCCGTGATCAAAGAAAACGCCATGCCCGAAGGCCTGATGACCCTCCTCTTCTCCAACATCGACCCCATCTACGAGTTCCATCGAGGATTCCTCAAGGAGTTAGACCAGAGGCTGGCTCTCTGGTGGGTGCTCCCTTTCCTCTGCGTGATAAGACGTGAGGAATCCTCTAATGAGATGATGATGGATAATAAAGACAAAAATCTGCCTGTTTCCTCAGGGAGGGACGCTCTAATGCTCACGTCAAAGGGGACTACCAGAGGATTGGGGATGTGATGCTAAGGAACATGTGCGCTCTTAAGGTGACCACGCTTTGCTATAGCTCTCTTGTCACATGTTTGACTGACATTGAGTGTCCCGTATTTCATGCCGTACATGTTTGTCGTCATCCTCAGGAATTCACCAGCTACCTACAGAAACACGATGAGGTGTTGACAGAGCTGGAGAAAGCCACCAAGAGGCTGAAGAAGCTGGAGACGGTCTACAAAGAGTTTGAGCTGCAGAAAGTCTGCTACCTGCCCCTCAACACATTCCTGCTGAAGCCCATCCAGCGCCTCATGCATTACAAGCTCATCCTGGAGCGACTGTGCAAGCATTATTCTCCCAGCCACCGCGATCACGACGACTGCAAGGGTCAGTTCTCCGTAACCTTTGTCTTCTCGCTTGCATGAGTGATAATTCTTACTTTTTCTCAGCATCACCCTTTAAAACCTGTGCTGACTCATAACTTGGATTGACATGATTTGTGTCTCCCGACAGAGGCTCTGAAGGAAGTGGCAGAGATCGCCACTCAGCTCCAGAGCAGTCTCATCCGGCTGGAGAATTTCCAGAAGCTGACGGAGCTGCAGAGAGACCTGATTGGAATAGAGAACTTAACGGCACCTGGCAGGGTGAGTGCAGTGACACCAGGCAGAGACTAGGGGGCGCTGAGAAACTGAGTGAGTGTAACCCAGCGTGTCTGACAAACTTGTTGTGTTTTCAGGAGTTCATCCGAGAGGGCTGTCTCTACAAGCTTACCAAGAAAGGACTGCAGCAGAGAATGTTTTTCCTGGTTGGTACAAAACTACTGAAGCTTGTAATTAATGCTTCAATATTAACAAATCAGTGTAATTTAAAAATATTTCTAAATGCTTCTGTTTTCTCAGTTCTCAGACATGCTCCTCTACACAAGCAAAGGTGTGACAGCCACCAATCAGTTCAAAGTGCACGGCCAGCTGCCTCTTCACGGCATGATAGTGAGTATATGAGCTCCAGTTCACCTCGTGTGCCTTCTGTCCCTCATCAGTCCTGTAATGACCCCACCTCAGCTCTGGGTTCACCGTCAGAGCGTGAGATGTGCAGGTTTAGTGTTGTCAGCATTGTTGAGAAGGGAGGGCCTTTGGTCTCCTAACTATGCATGTCTCTGCTTCACTCCTGGCTGCAGCTCATAGTGCTGGACGCGCCGGTAAGTCCTCTGAGCTCTGCCAGCTTGGACGCCCAACCCCGACCCTCCTTCTCCTCCCACGCTTGCGTAGACAAATCGCCAGAAAGCACACCTAGCAGATTGATGTAGCATCATGTCAGTCCTAGCAGCTGTTTTTTTTTTTTTTTTTTTCAGCTGTAAAATGAAGCCAAAACAAACCACGGGCTTCTCAAATGATGAAATATAAGCAGGACGTAGTGATCAGGCAACGTGATAGGTGTGTTTTTGGTCTTGGATACTGACGGGAGGCTAAATATAAAGCGGGACATAAACTCCACACAGACACATTCAGTATAGATGCTTCAGTAGAGGCTGTTTGGCAGATCTGTCTGTGACAGCAGCCAGACTCTCTGACTTTGTTTTCCCCTCTTCATTCCTCAGCTCAAGTAATTTATTATAAACATGTGTTTAGATTGAGTGATTGTGATGTTTGGGTGATGGTTTCTGTGTTTCTCTTTTTGTATGTAGGTTGAGGAAAGTGAGAACGAGTGGTCGGTCCCCCACTGCTTCACCATCTACTCTGCTCAGAGGACCATTGTAGTGGCTGCCAGGTGAGAAGGGGGGGAGAACAGGGAAGGTTTTTAGGTCAAGATATGTATTCCTATAATTGTTAATGTTCATTTTCAACAGATTATTAAATGCAAGTAAAAATAAAGTCGAGCTAAAATTGTCTCTTCTAGTCAAACGTACATGAAATGATATTGTATGTTTCCAGACGCTCTCCATGCAATTGAATAGTTTCCTTCAGTACAAGATGGCGTTTGCAGAATAATTATCCATTTCCAAAGTTATCAAATTACTGAAGCAACAATCGTTCGTGACAGCAAGAGACGATAACACAGCGCAGTAACTAGGAACCAACAATCGTAGTTACCGCCGCCCAAATGTGACACAAAGGATATTTTACACATTTAAAGAGCAAGAAATCAAACGTTGACATTCTTGCACGACTGTGAATATGAACGGTGGATACCTGTTACCTCAGCCTGTAAATACTGTAAATATTTCTTCCACTTCCTTCTAAATCGATTACTGTTTGACATAAGAACTTGAATTATTTAATGCCGGTTACTCAAACAAAATGATATCTTTATTTAGAGTTTATATTTAGGCTTTTACAGAGAACAGAAGCACATCAAATGTTTTTATTTTTATTTTACATTTTATTCATTTTCAGTCATAATTGCAGAGTCTGTGGTCGCAAACCTGGTTAATTCATGTCATGCACAGCTGGATGTATAATGTGTAACAATCCCACATCAGAATGCATGAAAACAGAGTTACGCATGTTGTTTAGTTACAGTCTCCCATTGTGTTTGTGGTTTCAGCTCTAAAGTGGAGATGGGGAAGTGGATTGAAGATCTGAACTTGGCAGTCGAAATGTCCAAGAAGTCCCAAGAGAAATCCAGCATCTTCCTTGACCCTGGATTTGGCGATCACTCCAACCGTAAGAGCTTTTATTGACCCCTGTACTATGAAAAAGTACAGTAACTACTTGACGGGTGGCGAAGCGTGCTTAATGTGACTTTTTAGCATTCCTCAGCACACGAGAATTATTTTTTAAAAGCTTTTTCCTTGAAATGTACAGTTAATCCATTTCCCTCCAAACAACTTCCTGTCCTGCCTCCTCCTCCTCCTCCTCCTCCTCCTCCTCCTCCTCCCAGGGACAAGGAGCTGTGATCACTCCCCATTCCCCCACCTCCACCACCTCCTCCCTGGGCCACAGTGCAGAGCTCTCCCCTCTCTGCTTCATCACAGAGGAGAATGTCAACCTGGTGTGCCCCGCGGAGCTGGACTCTCACAGCAACACCAGAGAGCTGCTAAAAGAAACCAACAACAACCACCAACCACAACACCAAGGCCAGACCCAGCAGCAGTCCAAGAACTCCTGTATACAGACGGACATATGAAATCTCAATACCTTAAGTGCTGCACAGATGCTCTTTTTATTTAACATCTTTTCCTCCACTGAACTAACCATCATAGCTTACAGTTAACCTGCATTTTCTGTTCTTCCCTTGTAAAGAGGATTTATTTTTTTCATTAAAAGAAACCTTTGAGTAAATCAGATGTGTGTCCACTGACTGTCAGAGGGCTTACTGGACATATTAAGAGCTTTCCAAAATGCAGCCATGTGAGAAATGTTAAGGTTGTGAATGCTGGTGTTTCCCCCCCTGTGCGACCTGCCGACTTTTTTTTTTTTTTTTT
>OMLP01016626.1:0-12133 GCA_900302685.1 Spondyliosoma cantharus
GGGGAGCGTGTGGATGAGCAGTTTGTACTGAGCAGGCCTGTATGGACACAAGTGTATCATGGGACAGACACAGTGTGTGTGCAATTTGCATGTGTAATGTAGGTTAGTAACCAAACACCATCTGAGCACAACCCTGGGGCATCACACACACACACATACACACACACACGCACACACACACACACACACACACACACACACACACACACACACACACACACACACACACACACACTCAAAAATCAAAGCAAGCCTGCATCATACATACAGTGACTGAGTGGAATGACGTGTGAGGTAAGGGCTGCAGTGTCCTGTGGCCCTGCTGCTAAACATAATAAAACGCACAATGATTAC
The DNA here is from genome assembly GCA_900302685.1 of Spondyliosoma cantharus. NCBI lineage: Eukaryota > Metazoa > Chordata > Actinopteri > Spariformes > Sparidae > Spondyliosoma > Spondyliosoma cantharus. The sequence goes on from OMLP01016626.1 coordinate 355, forward strand.
ATTCCTCTGTGACCAATTGTAGCCCACTTTCCATTCTCCTCGCCGCCAACAAGCCGCTGTGCTTTCATGATGCGGGGCCGCGATCTGGAGCCAGTGGGGGTGACTCACCCATGATGCATCCTTTTGATGTCCTGAGCTCGAGACCTCCCAACATTTTATGTCCCACCTGCCACTTAGGTTAGAGGTGGGGTTGTTGGGGCAGAGAGGAGGGGAGAGGGGTATTAAAATAAAGACATGTAAAGAAAACGGAGGCTGCAGGATTAGAGGGGACATGGAGTAAATGCATGCATGGCTAACATGTGTTTAATGATCTGTGCATTACTGCATGTATATACTCAGGCCAGGGGGTTTAACCCTTCGATGGCTGCAGTACAGGTAGCTGTGCCTGATGAAAGCGCAATGAAGAGTTGCATCATCTTATCAGAGCCCAGAGCCTCACCGCAAACTGTGAGAGGGAGAGCCCTTTTGTTTGTGTCTGTGCTAAGCTGGTACATCAAACTAAGGAAATAGTGTGTTTAATACGTTATTAATACGTGTGTTTTATGTTCTTTTTTCCCACCACTGTGATCATGTGTGGTTTTGTGCGTGTGCCATTGTTTGTTCTACCTTGTGAAATAGAGTCATGTTGCCATTTCGACTACAATAGAAGCGATCATAAGCAACCATCCTTGCAACGTTTACAACCATTCTAGGCAGCCACAGGTTTTGATTGAATTCTTTCTATGTTTTTTTTCTCTCTCTTTCATTGTTTTCATCTTCTTCTTCATCTTTGTTAGCAGTTGGGTTTTGGCTCTAGGACCTTAAATTGATTTTCAAATGAATGAATGCTATTCCCTACCATTCAGGCTACCGTTGGCTTCCATTCAATTATTTTCCAGGCTTTTTCTATCCCTTTTGCTTCCTCTTCTTCATTTTGGCTCTGTATTGTTTTATGTGACACGCTTGAGAGGATTAGATATCAACAAACAATTCTGTCGAAAATATGAGATGAAATAAATAAATGCTATATAATAATTTACCTTTCTCATATTTTTTTAAAGGCGTTTTTCCCTTATCGTTCTTCCTCTTTATCATTTAGTTTCTGTGTTGTGACTTGGGAAGAGATCTAGTGGATCTAATGTGATCATCCTGGTTAAATAAAAGTCAAATAAAAAATAATAAAATAAACAAGCACATACCATACCTAATATTAAGGAACATAGGTGGAGATGATTGGTGACAGTGTCTTTAGTCAATACTCTATATTGCATTTTGGGTGACAGAACAGAGAATGAAATAAGCCTCTCTGTGTCCCGTTGCTTTTGATCAAGCCACCAGATGATTTGACCATAGTGAATTTCCTTTTTAACCCTTTGACTGCACAGCTCAGGAGGCAGGACTCCAGCCCAGCTGCAAGGTAGGCCATTGGTTGCGGTGAAATGATTGACAGACAGCACGGCCGAGCTGTGATTGGCTGCTGAAACCTCCTGATCTGTCTCCACCAGTCCCCGCCAGTCAGGTGACTGTGACATGCTGCAAAATCAATGTTATCAATCTGTCCTGACAATCAGCAGGACCACCGCTAATGGAGAGCTGAAATTTATCAGTGCAATAAATTGTTCCCATTTCTCTCCTAATTTCACCTCCTCTGGCTTGTTTGGGGTTTATTGTAGATTAGATTTGTAATGACGCAGTTCTGAGATCAAAGTGGTTATGAGGTGTTGTAAACAGTTTGTGTTTCTTTTTAACTCTCGGCCTCATAAACAATGAATCTTTGTGACTATTATTGGGCAGATATGATCAGTACAAAGAACTGCTGAGGCAATAATTGCAGGTTTGCGACGTCTCTACTTTCAATCTGGCTCAGAAATGTCTTCACATGACGTTCTTTCTGCTCTATTGTCTTTTAAGTCATCAGAATTAAGCCTAATAAAGCAGAAGTACCCAGTACATAACGTTGTTGTGACACAACTTTATGGGAAATGAACCCAATGACTTCACCACCTGTTTGGGGGTTGTGCGTATGAATCTGTGTCTGGGTGATGTGCAGTGTCTGTCATCACATCCTGGTTCTGCAGCATTTGTGGTTTCTTGCACAACATAGACAGTGTTTTATCACATTTAGACATCTGTGTTAGTCAGACCTAATGCTGTGTTTATCCCCTTCTTCACTGACACACATGCATACATACACACACACACACACACACACACGCACATAGACAATTACATGTAGCCTCAGTCCTCAGGTCTCTCATTCTCCAACATGATTAAACACAGTAGGTATGGACTGAAAATTACTAATATTTGTATTACTAAATATTTTTATAAATTAACAAATTAAAGCAGACTCTCTTTTGTTGGACCTGGATCATATTTTTGTATTTAACAATTTTAATTATGAGCCTTATTGTACTGATACAGCAGCACCATTAACATGTTTTAAACATATTTAGCTATAAAGAGCAAAAGCCATTTGTGCAATTAAAGGTGCAATATGTAAGATATGGCCAGTATTTTAAAAGTTTCAAAATATTCAAAAAGTGAACTGACATTATCAACAGAATGTGAAATGATAACAGTGTTGGTGTTTTGTCAAAGATGTCTATGGACCATGTTTCAGATATGTGCCCTGAAGGTAGCATGTAAACCAGCTAGCCCCAGCCCGTTCCTGAATTCCATTTTTTTTTTTATCGTAATTGCCTCATTAACTCATTGTAAAACACACTTTATTCAAACTCAACATAAATTAGATAAAATGCACCAACACACTCTTGGTTAATCCTGCAGAACCACAATCACTTCTGGTTCGTCAAAAAATAAATCCTCAATTCACAGAGTAAGATGTGAAAATATTTTCTCTCTTGCTCCTTTGCTGCTTTATGCCTCTCGTGCCCATGCTTGCCATGTCTTCTCGTCCCTGGAGTCATAGTCCTGGTCAGAGCTGGTGTAAATCACCTCTGTACTTTATGCCCTGTCTTCAAATTGGCATCGGCTTGTCTCAGAGGCTGTGTTCACTCCCAGTCTGGGGTCCATCTGTTGTGGGCAGGCAGCAGAAGACAACTGCAGCAAAGAGTATAGTGAGTGGCAACAGTTTTGTTGCCTCTTATAATTAATAAGTCTGGCCATTTCTTAAAACCTACACACTAACCCCTACAACGGGGCGCTCTTTAGTTCCCTGAGAGGGACACAACACAATTCAAAGACAAAATAATGACAAAATGTAACCAAAGCTGTTTAAAAGCGGAACTTGAATACACTCTACATATCACAGTCAATGGCTAGCTGTCTGCTGATATGCCCGTACAAACTGTTCCAAAACATTAGTAAACAAGAACATGTTTGATTAAAACTTGTGACTGAGACTAGAAATTTGTATATTCAGCACATTCTCTTTTTCTTTGCAGTAAACAGAAATGGAAAGTCGGTAGAGTAAAAAACAGAAATGAGAAGATCAGCAACATAGGACACCTCTCGTCCAGCAACATCATCAGCCAAACACCCAGTGATAAGAGCCAGCTGCAGTCATAGTCATCACCACAAGACATTCAAGTGACGATTGACTACTATATGCGATTGTTGTCTTGGTGCATTGAGCCCTAAACAAACCCAACTCGCGTTGCTTTGGCTTTAAAGTGTTTGAGCTCTTGAATTCATCTGATTAAGTCTCAACTGGCTTAACCTATTGCTCAACACTCACACACACTTCCAGCCTCTCCAGTGAGTACACTACCAAACTGACCAAACACACACACAGGCAAACTCTATTTGCATGTGTGTAATGTTGCCGTTGCAGCTCTGCCAGCCTCCTGGTGTGAATGGTCCGGCTCCAAAGCACCATGTACTTTTGCGGCAGAGAGCGGCACTTTCAACTTAATGAGGCCATGTACTGCCTGATTCATTTACTCTAAAATACATGTTGCGGGTATGAGAGCAGTGTGTCATTAGAAATCACTTGACAGGGACCCGAAACAGAAACATCTCTTCTCACTCTTTTTCTTCTCATCTGCACACAGAAGTAAAGAGAGACAGACAAAGGCAAAGAGAAACAGGAAGAAGGAGAGAAGAGGAGTGTGAGGGGGTGAGGGGCATCAAAAAAAGTGTGAACTCCTGCTCCTTTGTGACCTGTTAAAATCACTTGGTGAGCATTCAGGGTCAGTGAGGACGAAGGAGGGAGGGGAATCCGTTCTTTCTCCTCTCTGCGGGGAACAGCTCATGCTTGACTAACTCTTTGGATCCCCACTGAGCCAATCTATATGCTCTTTCTTCTCCCCTTGTATCTGATTCTGAAAGTGTGTCAAAGCCAATCATTATGTTTGTTTCAGATATCATTGACCTCTGTGTGCGTGCGCGAATCCGTGCGTGTTTGGGAGACCTCCAGGCGTTTCTCTCACGCGCCGTCCGCTCAGCACTGTACCCAAACCGCACACAGCAGAGGCACTCTGGGAAACACAGCGCTTCTGTCGAATGTGTTTTGCGCTGCATGCAGCTCCAGAGGTCTAATTATGCTCGGTTTGAAAGCACAGACACCCCCATGTCAAAGACAGGCAATATAAATCACACACAGTCATTAGTGGGAAAATATGCTTTTTTTCTATTCTTTTGAGGGCTTGGCAATACAACATAAAGGCATGACAAATAAAAGCAATAAACTATTTATTGTCTCGGGGGTAGGAATGGTTACATCTCTCCACGCAGACAGGAATGGCATTTACGCAAACGAATTGGCTGTAAACGCTTTTTATTTGAAACCCAGGATATAATTAGAAACTTGTGGCTTTCCAAGAAAGGATTTGTATGTGCGTGTGTGCATGTGTGAGTGTGTGTGTGTGTGTGTGTGTGTGAGAGGCTTGATGAGCCATGTGCGTGCATTACAGTGTGCTTTTTTTTCTCTCTCTCACTCACTTTCTCGTCTTCATTATGTCAAGTATCTCCCAAATATTTTGTGTCAGAAATAAAGTTCACATGAGGAATTTCACAGGCGGTCGTGGCAAAAATACATTTGACTATATGGCCAGGAAATATGAATCTGACAAGTGCAAGCTGAGCAGTTAATTTTCACTCATTTTGGACTGTGTCTAGGACCTATATTATTAAAACACAGAAAAGAAAGAAAGATGAATTTTGCGTTAATAGTGCCTGAAAATCCATTTCAGAGAGGCAGAAAATGGGTGCCAGGCTGCCTTCCACAACTTTTATTCTCAAATGTTCTTCTTCATTCTTCACAAAACTTCCTCTCACTTTTCATGTCCACAACCAAATGGAGCACCATAATCCTTGAACACAGCTTGTTCAGAATCTTAACCCGATCTAACATCTTAACTGAATGCGACGTTAGTGGGCGTCAGTGACAAAATCAGCTTGATTTCTTTGTTTCCTATTCAAGTGTGCTGACATAACATGCCGTTTTGAGCTTCACACGCTTTTTCTATTATCCTGTCACTCGAGATAAAAGCACAACATGGACGAAGAGTGGATTCATATAGTCGGAATGAGGATTTATCTTATAAACTACTATGTCCTTTTACCATAAAAACCTTTATAAGGTGCTTGCTGGCTGGAAGGAGATCACCGGGGAACTGAAAGTTTCAGTGAGAAAACACACCATCTCTACTTGCTGTTGGACTTATTATATGTCATTTCCATTAGAGAGACATCAAAATAGCACAGTTTAAAATGTGTTTCTGTGTAAAAAGTACAACCGTAGTAAGTAGCATGACAGAATGCATATTTTCAGTATCAGTATTTACTGTGCGTAGACGTGACAGCTTTGGATTATCACTTGGTTTTAACATTTCACCATCTGGAGTCTTTACCTTTTTTGTTCGTCTGGCCATGGTAAGTTGCGCATCTTGTGTTCAAATGGAAGTCTTCAAGATTGTTACTTCATGCAATCTGCTGAGCTGGGAAAAAAGATGATGTCCTTCTCCTCCTGTTAATTACAAACAGGATGAGCTGGATGATTTGTGGTGTCAAGATTCACTATCTTCAACCAGTTAAGGGATTGAAATCTGCAGCAGAAGCACATTTTTGAGGCATGGACTTCAATATGCATTTGACATTTTTGACTAGGACATTAGTCTTGAATGTTTTAATTTTATAATACTGGTAATTGACATGCTTTAGAAGTTGTGTCTTTAAGTCTGCACAGGTTTATTTGCTCAGTATCTGTTTGTACTGGTATCTCATTCAGAACATATTTAACTTTTTTTTCCACAAGGTTTGCTTGAACACCAGCCAACAGACTTCCCCGTCAGCAGCTCTGTACCCTTATAATGCAGAGCAGGTGGCATGGAAACACGACCTATAGGAGGCAGCTCTTCAGAGAGATGTGGGCCCAGACAACGATATTGCTTTCACTCCCAGCATCTTTGTTATTGCTCTCTCCCCCCACACTCCCTACAAATCAGATGATATGATGCCCCCCCCCCTGACTCCCACACAGCCTTCCCAGCACTGCGAGAGGAGCGGGTTGTGACCGTGCATGAGTAACACAAGATTAATCTGCTGTTTGATGGGAAGCGTGTTGTTCTCAAGGTCTTGCGGGGTTGACAGATTTAAAAACTGGAGTGAGATTACATTTTCATTCTTCTGTCTTTTTCCACTGCTGACAGAGGAGCACGGAGTATTTACTTTACCAACCTACTTTACTGCCACTACCACCGCAGCCTCACTCCCCCCACTGCCCTGCTAAGCGATAAGCAGGGGGAACCATTAATTTCTCCCCCTACACACCCTCACTCTCTCTTCACTTCTCTCTCACAATCTGCAGAGCTCAACATGCCCTTTGCAGAATCACTGATGCGAGGAGCACAGTTGAATGTGTGTAAGTGTGCATATGCAGTAAGCGCGCACACACACACACACACACACACACACACACACACACACACACACACACACACACACCGTTCAATTTATAGACGTTATCTACAGAAAAGCTATTTTTTGGCTTTAAACATTCACTGAACATGACACTGAACATGACACTGAACATGCTAGCAACAAACAAAAGCTGTACAATTTCCGAAATTGTGGTGGAAATATGATTAAAAGCAGTTTATTCCAACCATGTACTTGTACTATATTTAGCATACTATACCAAAATACTAAATACATAACTTTTTGACCAAAGTAAGCAAGCACAGTTGTTACCAACAGACACAAATGGTTGACAGCAGCTGTGTTCAGACATTTTTTGGCATTATTTTGGCAGTGTTTGGAATATCCTGGCCGTACAAAGAAATTGTGAAGGAATGGATTATCCTGTAGTGCTTTGAAAAGTTTTCTTTTGTTTTCTATCCAAGACTACAAGTGTTTAAAAGCCACAAAGGTTAAGTACTGTATACTGTAGTTGATAAATTAATTTGGCAATTGAAAGAAATTAGCTGACAACAATTCTGATGATCTCATTAAGCCTATATTTGTGCTGATAAGTATGGATTTTCATAAGAAAAAATTTAAATTAAATTCATAAAAACTGATTTATTTGGGGTTCTATTTAACATATACACACCAATGCAGAGTAAATGCAAAGTATGTAGATGGACGATGATGTCAGCAGATTCCTGCCTTGCAGAAATATACGTTTGTCCAAAGAAATCCTTTGTTTCCACGGATGTCCAAGTCAAAATGGAAGAAAACCTTATTCATTTGGTTTCAAAGCATCCAACACTGTATTACAAACACCACAACAACTCCCTCAACAACCAAGTTAGGGACAATATATGGCTTGAGAACAACAGTGGCTAACGTTGGGCCCGCTGACGTAAACTCTCGACCAATATGACATCAATATAGCAACATATCATTGTGCATATTTTGTTTCACCGTCTGGGCTGTTCTTTGGTTTCTCCTTCTTTTGGTTAGCCTAAATCCATCAGAATGCAGCATTAGTCGGATAAAAAGAGCAATAAAGATTTCATCTTAGGCTCTTGGAACTTGTTACGGCATCCATAACTGACATTGAAAAAAAGTAATCTAAAAAGGAACCATTAGCTGCAGCCCTGTTCATACCCTACAGTTTTGCTTGAGCATTACTTTAACAGCTTAGTATGATAAATTAGGGGTCTGAGAGTTTACTGCGTACACCATCTTATATGTTGCACATCATGACCGCAACTAAATTTTCCTATACAGCCTGTCAGCCCCTCCACATGTCCAACATGGAGCCCATCCATTAGACGACAGCTAGGTGCTGCTCAGAGCAGCTGTTAACTGCCTGAGTGCTGCAGCTAAGATGCATCGTGGTGGAAGGGCTCAACATCACAACCTAATCAGTCACCCGCAATCCAAACAGCACGTCAGGCGCGCAGGTTTGGCAACGGCAGGGTTCAGCCAGAGCCACTCTGCAGCTGGTGTGCAGGACATACTGCCTTTTTAGCCCGTTCCGTTCACACACCTGCTCAGTGTCAGGTCAGGCTCCAACATGTGTCAGAATATACAGGGGGCACATTCATACATAAAATAGGCTGTACTCTGGCCTTTTTGGCAGCGTTCTCTGCAGCGCTAACACCTGTCCCTTTATCAGGGAGAAAGACAGCTTCTGATTTCAAATCCATAAACTCCCTTTGCTTTTCATCATCTCTCTGTAACAACATTTTAAAGGGGCGGTTTGTCCAAATGCCAAATAAATCGTACTGAAGATATATGTTTGCAAGTTGAAGTGAAGTGACAAATCTTCGGGTCCTTGAAAGCTGGTGTACTGTAAGGGTTTGCCTTCGATTCTCAAGGTAGTCAAGTAAAGCCAAGTTCACACTACAGGATTTTAGCCCTGATTTTCAACTATCCTAAGGGTTTTATATGTTTTGTCTTTGTTTTAGATTAGACGCAAATTTGCACTCGCTGCAGTGAACAATACAAACAGGCTGCTACACATTTGCAAAAATAATCCTTGCTGCCGTGCACCCTAATCCATCCTCATTGTCATTTCTTTAATTTTTTTTTTATTCCTTGTATTTTCTCTACAAATCAGCGCACAAACAACTTGGACTGCTTGGACTGGACATACCGGTGTCATGTCTTGTAAGACCTTGTAATGTTATGACCCCTGTTGCTCATCAGTCATGTAGTGTGCAAACCACAATGACTTCAAGGCTCAGAAAAATTAAACAACCTGACCACTTTGAACGTGACCAAGGCATAATTATATAATAATATAGCAGGCAAGAACACACGATCAGGTCTGAATTTTCATCAAATATCAGGCTTTAGCTGCTCAGTGTTCCACTACATTCACCAGTTAGTTGTTAATCGTGTCTGTTTACCATTTGGTGCTGCAGAGGAAACATGTAAAGTGGGCTAATCAGGCATGTTTCACTGAAATGGCCTGAACCGCTGATGATGACAACAGTGCGAGTTAACCAGAACAGTAAAGTTGGGTAAATCCATAAAATCAAAACAGACCTGATGGGTAAGTCGCGTAAAAAAATCTCTGTCTGTCACCAAGAGCAACACCATGTGATTTCAGTTGTTGTTGTTTGTTTTAATTCATTGTGTTTTGATATAATCTAGTCTGATTCACAGGAAGTAGACTGCTGGTATAAGCATCTAATTGGTCGACTATTTCAAACAGCCGTTCATAGCCATCGTAGTTATGTGAAACAACAACCAGCTAGAGAACGGAAAAGTTCTGATGAAGATTTGGATCGTCTGCTGGTTATTGAGGATTTAGCCCATTAAATGCTAGGGCTCACCCGGTGTAAATGTTTCCGCTCAATAAAACAAGTCCCCTTTGACTCTATTTTGCAAGGGCACAGTCGCCAAAGATGATTGGGATTAGTTTAAAAAAATTCAATCAAGCCACAACAATCTTTAGCTCTATGATATTGGGTTCTGTCAGATCTTTTTCCAGTTCTGGGACACCAAAAATATGAAGTGTGGAGCTATGTGAGACTACTAATGCAGCAGTTTTCAATGGAGGAAACAGTCCTTATGAAACCTGAGAGCATTGCACGTCTAGATACCACCAAAGTGAGTAAGAAAATGTATTTTTTGTTTGTTTTCTAATTTTGGTTTATCTCTTCAACCCTCTATCTCAGGTGTCCATTTTTAGATTCTTCGTTAGGATCTATTGACCTGGAACACAAGGCCGGCTCTCCGGAGGTGACATCACTACATGTGACTCGGTGCAAGCCTCGCCATTGCAAAATCCAAGATTAGACACCTCTCCGTGTCTCACCCCCAATGTGGAGAAAACTTTTCTCTACTTCTCTATTCTAGTCTGTTTTAAGTTTTACGAACTACACTGCTGCCGCTCACCGGCTGCCTACCTGTGGTTACAGTTAGACTTTGTGTGAGTTACGTTTAAGATATCAATCCTCTTAGTGAGGACTTTGTCTTTGCAGCGAAACGCTCTCTGATCTCGTCCATGCTACAGGGCTGCATGGCTTTTAGAATGGAGGAGTGTTCGAAGCGGCTGTCCCTGGTGAGCAGCGGGCCTGAAGTCTACTGTGTGGCTCAAGCTGGGTATGTGTGTCAGGACAGGAAGGGGAAACTGATCCTCTTAGCAGCCTGGAATTGGCCCACACTCAGGAAAGTGTCACTTGAGTTGGTCAACCTGAGAGCGCCAGGCGAGACTGTCTAGCCATGTATCTCCTTCCAATAGCAGCCTCCTCCTCCACTCGGCCAGCCGTGGGAGGACTGCTGACCTAAAGACAGTTGGTTGCTGTGAGCAAATGACTGTGATCTTTCCTCAGTATGCTGCCAAGTATGCTGTACCTGGCCTCCAGGCATGAGTTCAAGCCAAGGTGCCACACTGCCTGTTCGACCAATTTGTCACAGTCACGACTGTTCCTCCAGTTTATCCCCCGTGTTTCCTGTGCTCCCTGTGTGTGTGGCTCAGATGTGGCCGTGGCTCCTGTCCCACCTTCGCACCTGCTCCAATCCGCACACCTACAATCTACTCAAAGTTTAGTCCCTCCTGTTGTTTTGTTTGTTGGATATATTTTCCTTGTTCAACTCGAGGGTCTCAGGACAGAGGATGTCATTCACTGTTCATTCACTGTAAAGCCCACTGAGGCAATGTGATTGTGACTTCGGGCTATATAAATAAAATTGACTTGAAATTATTTTGATTTCGTTGAACTAACCTTGTATTCCTATGCAACAGGATCACTGGATGCTTGCCGGTTTTCCTACTCAGCTCTGCAGCCCAGTCATCATGTCGACCCTGCTATAAGCTTCCAGGCTAGCTTCATCCAGCCACACTCACATCACTGGGTACATATCCTAGCCTTGTTTCCACCAAAGTACCTTTGGTATACAAACCTGTATGTAACTCATGGTAACTGTACCTAAACGTTCTTCCACAGCGGACAGTAGGTTACTCTTGTTGATGTTGATGTTACCAGGGCTTCAGGGGTTACCTTGTTCACTATTCCAGCATAAGAAGATGCGGAGACGAGGTCTTAACTCTTGAGATTCTGATGCATTCAATAACACACAACACACTGTGACATAGACAAATAAATAAAACAAATTGTATGTTTTTTTCCTCTGCTTAGCTCTCATTAACTTCTTTTTTCTGCCTGTCTCTCTAAAATCTACATGAGAGCACAGACAACAAGAAGACTCTGGTCGTTCTGAATGACCAATCATTAGTCTGCAGAGTTTTAACGCCACCTTTTAGTATCAAATCAGTGAGCTTGGTACCTTAGCAGAACGGTAATGAAAAACAGGAAGTCATGGGGTAGTTATTTTGGTACCATCCACAACTTTTGACACTGGAAACAAGAAAAAAGTGTGCAAGGAACTGAACAAGACTTCTTGTTGGAAACGGGGCTCTAGTCTCTTGGCATTT
>OMLP01016634.1:7868-17868 GCA_900302685.1 Spondyliosoma cantharus
GTCCGAGCCATACCAAAACTTTAAGTAACCAAAACATGTAAATGGAATGCCCAAGTTTAAAAACGCCGGAATTCCCCTAAACTAAGTGGGCGCACTATTACTAGTACGAATGTACTACCAAAAAAATTACCTTAACTTTGAATATGATTTATGAAACAAATGATGGATGGTAAACAACGTAAAATGAGGAGAGAATAATAATAATATATAATATATATATATAATAATATAATAATAATATCCAATTTGAATGATACAGAAAAGGTGAGTGCATGAGTCCTAGTGACATGTGTGTGGCATCAGGCCAGCTGACATCATCTGTAAGTGACGGCATGTTTGCTGTTGCTGTGTTTGCTGTGGCGGCCTTTAGTTCTCTCTTCAAAGTTTCCCCTTCCTCTATCTCTCGCTTTACTCCGGTACAGTTGTTCTCTTTCTTTCAGGAGCGTCTCTCAGGGGGCTTGTATTGTTTTGGGGGATAAGAGCAAAGACCAAAAAAAAATCCTGCTTTACTTGGATAAGAGAAAGACTTTATAACAAGCTCCTGGGACCCTAGGGAGGACTCTCACACACGGACATGCACGAGTGTTCTCAAAGAGAAGACACAGATCCATGTTGCAGGCAACGCACACACATGGACTCTCTGCCCTATGGATAAAGGAACAGAGGCCGGTGTTAGGAGTGGCCATAACAGGAAGTGGTCCAGGGATTACATTAAAAGAACGGACTCCCCGCTCAGAATAAACTTATGCTGGAGGTCAGGGCCTTTACTCCTCCCCTCAGGGGTTTACAGCAATCTTGTGCAGTGGAGCTCTTGTCACGACTTTTGAAAGAGTATTGTCCTGGCATCCTGCTGTTCTCAACATCTGAGAGAGATGGGGAACATGGGAGGGAGGCGAGAGACACTGTGCAGGAAATCAAGATCAAGATGGAAGGAGACTTTAATAAGGGAGGCGCTGCACAGTAAAGGTCATGTTCTGGATGTGGATCCACCAGGAACAATTTGGTGTTGCCCCTTCTACTCCTGTAAGCACCCACCAGAGAGGACTTACACTGAGCTGTGTCTCATGGATTTTATCAGTTAAATATTAGCTGTGCTGTCATAGTTTCTTTTTTCTTATCACATCATCTCTGAACATTACATTTTCAGGTTTATGTATGTTTTCGGTAAAGCAGGAAACACAAGAGAAATGCAACAGATGGAACAGAACATGGAGGGACCATTAGCATTAGCAATTAGCATGTTTGGCTGTTTTTTCAGAGACATAATATAAACCAGCTTCAGTTCAAATGGTCAACGCATTTTTGACCATTCCCCCCTTTGGCCAGTGTTACTGTACTTGTAACAAAGTACTATTAAACTAAAAATCTGAAGGATACATCAGGCTCTTCCAGCTGTTTTCTCAGCTGTATTTATAGTACGATCAGTAAGTCCAGGGGCTAACCTGAAAATAGTGGTCCAGCTAATAACTGTACTTATTCCAAAGCAGTAAGGCTAGGTTAACTCTAAGTGGGTTAATCGTGATTGATGTTTTCGATCTGTTAATGCATGTCAGTCTATAGGTTAATTTGCACACAGACACTACTAACGACTTTGCTACGACAGTCGGAGGTAAAAGAAAAAAGTGAAGCATGCTTGAAGAGGCTTAGTTTGGGAACATTTCCTCCAGGAAGGCAACAAAATCAAAAAGTATGTAAAAAAAAAAAAAAAAAAGGGTTCCTACGTAGTACTACTCCCACTATGCTCTACCACATTAACAACAAACAGTATGATGTGCTGGTCAGAGGAGATGTATGCGGCTAATCAGTGTAGAAAAGGGCAGGGGGACTCATAGCAGCCCAAGTACAGCATTGAGGACTGCTGTGAATAAACACATAGAAAAGCACTGTGAGGAAGGATGAGCTGAAAATCAAGCTAGCCAGAGCAGACATGCTAATGTTAATGCAGTCCAGTTTGCTTTCTCCTATCCCCAGCACTCACACAACGACAAAACGAAGTGTGAAAATGAGTCCAGTCATGCGAGACTAGTGTGCGCCTCTTTCAGAGCCTCTTTGTCCGTCATGTCAGAGATCCGATGTGATTAAAAGGAAAGCGCCTCTTGTATTGAATGTCACTTTTGCATTTTTTTCTCTCTCAATTATTACCCAGTTAGTTCTTGCTTAATGGGTGTCAAATCAAAAGCAAAATCAACCGAAAATGACATCCGTAGTGCTTTTGTTCTGCGCAAGATGCTAAAATAGGACGCAAGCTTAAATTAAACAGGAATTATCCTTTAAATCATTACTTGATTATAACAATTGTTGCTGATTACAGGGATGTAACTAATATTTTTTTTATTTTCAGCTATTGTGTCTCTCATTGTTTGGACTTATTTTACACAGTAATATTGATTAACTAAATGTGTCCATCGTAACTTCCCAGGTACACTTGCTTGGGAAATTGCTTGTTTTGTTAGATTAACAATTCAAAACACAAAGACATTCCATTTTAAAGTACATGAAATAAAATGTAGGCCAGCAGATCATGTGTGAGTAAATGAAAGCAGTGAATCTTTGGGGTCCATGCTAAAAAGATTAATTTCCTGTCGATTATCTGATTACTTTATTAGCTACATTAATCATCCAGACATTCCAGCACTAAATTACAATACTGTCTTATCTAGTGAGCTGATCTGTCCATCCATTCTGGCCTCAGTGTCAGTTTTTCAGACTTTTTGATTTCATTTATTGTACAGTCAAAGGTGATTTTTTTTTTTTTTAGCATTTCAGCAGTCTTTTTTGAGCGAATGCAGTATATTTCTACTTGATGAAGTGTGAGATGGGGAAATTATGGCCTATGGCGGTTCCAAGTATGTGCAAGTGTCAGTAGTCAGGCTTTGCTGTCCATTGGAGATAAACAGAGTGGAAACAACGCATAGTCTGATGGTAGAGGTCAGCTTCAGTTCAATGTGATGTTTGTTTAGTAATTTAGATGTTGTTTTCTAGTCCTGGTGCAGGATTTACCTCGGGCCGGGGGCTTCACGCGGCTTGTCACATACACCACTTCATTAAGAGCTAACATTTCACCGGTTAGTAGATTATAAATGTGTTCTCTGTTTTCATTAAGCTCGCTGTGTCGAAGCTGCCAGCTAACACTCAAGTAGACGACTGAGGAGAAGGCCTTAAGGCAGCCGTTCCGAGACAAGTTGGGACATTCCTCCTGATATCAGGGCCATGTGATGTACATAACTTAAGGCACGAGTCGACCCTCTCATGATGAGTGTGAACATTCAGATCGTTGGTTGTTTTATTTTTTTTTCCTTTTACATTTAAACTAAATCAGATTAATGTGTGTAACCAAGAGACACGCACGCACGCACACACACACACACACACACACACACACACACACACACACACACACACACACAGTGCTAATCTACATATGTCCAGCCTCACTTTATTTAATTCCAAATGATATAAAGCTGAAAGAGCAGGTGTTGCCTGGTGAGTTAAAAGTGATAATGAGGCACGATGAATAAAGAGCTGCCTAGGCTCTGTTTAGTCCACATATAAAAGGTTTGGCTTTTAATTTTTAAAACTACAACTACGGCCAGATATCTTTTTCTAAGAAAGACATGTAAAAGAACATGTAAGGCTGATGCTTTTCAATGTTTTTTTCTGACCAGTACTGCAATTAAGATTTAAGTCGCCTTTATTTTTGATAAATTACACCACAGGCTAGTATTTGTGGTCAACATGTAGTATTGAACTCAATAAGCTTGTACCAAGCAGAGAACTCTGTAGCAATGCTGCCTAAGCTAATGTGAGCTTAACAGATTGATTGGTTCAACAGCTTCACAGTAGCCTCCTAAATAATACTGAGTACTGAAGGTGATAAGCATTGAGCGATGATGATGTGATCTTTGTAAATGGAATATTACGATAACAATGTTTGCTCACAGTTTGTGATGTATGCACATAAACTAACAAACTAGCTGCTAGCTAGATAGCTGTTCAAAATTGACACAAGGTGACCATCTTGACAGAGAAAGACTGTGTTATTGAACAGCAAAATGACACTTAAGAAATATTATCGTCTTTGAATGCGGTAGTGTATATGTATGTCAAATTGTCCCGTTTCCTAGAAAGTAAACCCACATTTATTTTTCATCTTGTTTCAGAATTTCTAGACTGGCATAGGAGCTGTTCATCTATTTCAATGAAGACGTTCCATCGCAGGTTGGTTGTCCTCTCTTCAACTTCGTAGCGGATTGCAGTGAATGTGGAAGCAGGTTGACCACTTTCCAAACACTGCTGTCTTAAATCTATCTGCAATAAATAGTTTCACCGAAAGCAGCTAATGTCCCACTTGTGTAAGTCACCTGCTATACCGCACGGATGCAATATTGTGATACAGTATTTTCACATACAGTTTTAGCAGGGTGGAACAATCTATTAAAAATGATTTAAATGCAGGTTACTGTGAGCCTACAGGGCACAACGTCAGTAGCATCTAATCAATTGAAGGCTACATCTGACAGCTCAGGTGTGACATCATGTTTATTTATGATCAGAAAAGGCTGGTTAAAGAAAGGTAAAGGAAAAAAATGAAAATGACATTCAGTCACGCACGCACACACGTCAGTGCACAGGCAAATAATTATCACCACTTTAATATGATGAAGTCAATTTTATGTACCCACTGCACATCTGTGACTCAATCTGCTCTAAAATTGGTTATTACAGGCAGTATATGTAAGTTAAATCAGCATTTTTGTAGTCAGGTTAATTGTGTCAAAGCCTGCATGGCTCAGCAAGCAGCTACATTGTAGGAAAAGAAGAAGAAGGTGTTCTGAGTCAGCAGACAGGAGAGGGCTTTAAGCTTTTGGCTCTAAAATCGATCTTTTTTAATTAGATAATGAAACAGGTTTTGACTTGAGCTTATTAACCTTTTCAGTGTTTTGAGAAATTTGGTGTATTTTCAAAATCAGTATTACACGTTGGAGCATAAATAACTGGCTCAAGCAAACATGTTTTGGCAGTACGATCACAATGCAATGCTGATTATCCCTTTCTGATAAGTTAATCTAGTAGTTTTCTTTTTTTCCAAATGTGTGATGTGGTACGATGTCTTATTTGTATCATGCAGGCGAGTCAGTAAATTAAGTTGTGATTTTAATGGCAGCATTTTCGATTCTTAACTCAATGTTGCTCTGCCTGTTGCTTCCAATGCAACAATGTTTGCTCCTTTCTCCCTGTTAATTAGATGAGGACGATTTGAGGCAGAATATTTCACAACTGAATAATAAACGCGTGTACATGAGCAGCGAAGGATTTTTTGCCATTACCTGCTCGCTTTAAATTAGCAGTTCTGTTATTTAAAGAAGTGTGTGTGTGTGTGTGTGTGTGTGTCTTGACTGTTAAGTGGTACGTCCCCTGCTGGGAATGGATAATGGTTGTATGGCCTTATTACCACCGCTGAGTGAATGTGGGGAAAGCAAAGCAGAGAGATTAGTAGAGCGGCGGAGTCATAGATAGACACTCTGACCCTCCGATGCGATGCGACGTGACAGGATGGTGGATGTAATGTGATTTGATATGACCTTGTCTCAAACACCTTTAATTATTTTCACACTCATTAGTCCTCGTGATGCAAAATTCATGACAAATGCTCAGTTCCTCCCTAATGGCTGCGTTCACACTGTCCTGTTTTCATCACAAGTGACACAGAATCTGAATCTGTGTGACCAACCTTAGGCAGGATGAAGCTGCAGCACATGGCGTGCCAGATATAATAGATAATCAGAATTAGTGTTGCCATATGAACAAGAAAAAAAAGTTAACTTACCCTCTTGCAATAATATCCCACAGCAGCACAGCGCTGCAAGTGTTAGTTTTCATGTTCTGTGCAGAAGTCGATGCATCGTAGAACATGCAGACCAAGAGGCAGTGACTGCACTAACCGCCCCTTTGAAGTCGCGCTAGGATTGATGGGAGCAAAGAGAAACTGGAATGACTGGCTGATATTGGTGGGGTTAAGGTACAGTCATCTTAGCCTTCAGTTCACCAAAGTGTTCTGTGGTCAGCACTGAAAAGGGATGTGATGTTGTGGTTCTGATGTGGGTAATACATAAAACTTGAGAAGAGAAATTATGAGCTGTAAAAAGGGTTTGAGCCTGCAGGTTGAAATAAATGTAGTTTGGTTGGGATTCAATCCCAATCTTTTTTAAGTATTTTATCAAATGTGAATCCTAATATGAAGTTATTGAATATGAAGCCCTTATTGATTCCAATTATTTTGTGCTCTGAGGGAACTGAAGTTATCAAAAACTAAAACTCGAGGCTCTTTAATCAGCATTTCTTAGCTGAGATGACAGATATAGCGCAGTTTCTACCGTCACCCTAGTCAATATTCACATCCTGCAGCTACAACCTGAAAATGAGATGAGCAGCAGGAGATATGAAATGCTGATTAAATGAATCTGACACATTGAAATAACTGACTTAGTTAACCTCATCCTACATGAACTCCTGATTCAGAACTCTGAAGCTGATAAGCTTGAATTATTGATATGATATGCATAAAAGTTTAACTTGAAGGTTCTCCTGAAATTCATATGATGTGTCAGTCAATGAGATCATTTCTGCAGTCACTACTCTTTTGGTCTTCATTGTGGTGTTGTGGTGGAGTACAGGCACCAACTTGCCGAAAGGATGCTAACCAGACAGCCGAACCGTGAAAAATGTTCATTAAACCACAAGGGATTTAACATTAATAATCAGCTGATGTAACCTGCTGTCTGTCAACTCTGAGCCAGGGTTAGGATGAACATTTCCTGATAGTAGAAGCAAGAGAACAATGAAGCACTTACTTTCCACTGAGTTGTGGTGCACAGTGATGATTCCTAACCTCTGGTCTACTTGAAGGATAACATAAGATTGAAAGCAACCATTTATATAGACTAAATAGATTAAGCAAATAGGGTAAAGTAATGAGATCTTCAGTAATTTGTGAGATCCAATTTGGAGACCTGCTTAAAGATTTAAATGTCTTGTGTAGTCTGACCAGTCCTAAAGATTAGCATCAAAACCTTGCATTTAAGAAGTCGTTTAGCAGTTAGATAGCATTCCTGCTTAAAAACTACTAAAATTCTTCCTTAATTATCAAAAAAGTTGCTGATGCATTCTGTCTGTCATCAACTTCATTAATATTCTTACCATTGCAGCTCTACACCAATCCCTACTTTGAGAGCTTAAACTTAAATAGACAGCTTAATTCATAGGAATGTAAGTGTAGTCTTCAGTGTAGTAAAAACTCAATAAGGGATTTAATAAACAAATACATTTTGTTATAAAAAGAAAAAAATAGGATGTTCATAAACTTGAGGACTTAAATGGATAGTAGTATAATTCTGTAAAAATATTCAATGAAATTGGCTGATATTTAATCGTGACATTATATTTAAAAGATGCAGATTAAGCACAGTTCCTGATCCACCATGAAATTACAAGTTCCGCTTTGTAAATACATTTTTCAGAAAATATTCTTTCCCTCAGAGAGTTTTCTCTCCACTACAGCGCAGTTGTTGGAAAGTAAGTGTGTCATCTACCTCAGTTGTTCCAGGGTTGTTGGGTTTCTGAGTTTCAGAACTTTGTGATAACAAAAAGTTGTATCCATGCACTTAGTTGGAACACTCCGATAAATGCCTCTATAAGCCAGTGGGTGTTCCAGAACCGCTAAACATGTACTGTAGGATGCAAACTCTCCCCTCAGCTTAAATTATAGAGTCCTTTAAATGTTGCATAAATAAATTTGGTTGCAAGCCCTGCACGAACATGAGCACACGGCAGACCCAAAGGCAAAAAATGCATTAACCTACATAAAAGCTGAGATGTGTCATCATGAGCCTCGCTAGTCACTCCAAAGTGTGGAGCAGGATAAGTATGATGATGGAATTGAAGGCATATTCTTGACTGTCATCCATGCTACCATGAACCCTCACATAATTACCAGCAACTCCCTCTAATGGGCTTCTAATGGACTCACTTCCTGTTCAACCCAGGCCCTAGTCTGACTGCCCCCTTACCCCTGGCTTTGCTCTATTGTACTTTCTTTAGATGCATATCATTAAGTCTCAAAGAATCCAGATTGTTGTTGTAATTTGGATGCATCTACAGTACTGTTAGAGAGCATGAGGCTATTGGTGCAAACTCCTAGTTCGTCTCAAAGCTCTGAAGTGCATGTCCAATCACCAAAATAGCGTGCGAGTGTGTCCCACCTCTAAAAAAACAAAAAACGCCATGTTTCTGCATGCTCAAAAGTCCACATGCATGCAGTCTTAACAGGCATATAGCTTGTGATAGCAATTGGCAGACCTTATCTCTCCAGACCCAGAAGTAGGGAGTGAATGACCTCACATATGCCATACTTTCATCCAAAGTGCACCCTAGTACGAGAAGAACATAAAGAAACGCTCCATGGGCCTGCATCAGAAGAAAACAATTTGTTGTTGAACGCCATTTTTCTACTTTTGGATGAGTAGAAACTGAGATGTTGGAAGTTTACCCTCATAATCCTATTCACAGGGAACTCCAAAAAGAACACCAGCATTCTGAGTCAAATCTGTGAAGAAAGAGTTTCCACTTTTATATTTTTTTGCCAGAAGGATTTTGGGGGAGTCAGTTACATGAGCTCCCATATTCAACAAAATAATCCCTGTTATTTTCTTAGCAATCATAAAAAGAGATCCGGTGGGAGAATTTGTACAAGTCGTTCGATTTATTTTCAGTCCTGTTCACGTGCCAGTTCAGACCCACAGATGAAAGCTTATGGGCCCGGGGGTGACATCTTCATTTGCAATGCAGTATTTCCGACGAGCAATATGATTCATGTTCATCCCCAGCCATGTAGAATATCCTTTGTTAACGCAGAGAAACATCGCTGCAGCAATCTCCCAGCACGCTTCAGATGAGGGTTGTTTTCTTACCAGCATTTTGTTCTGTACACTTGATCAGAAAAGTTAGTGTTTCGATAACAAAATTCAGTGGATACAGACTTAAGAAATGGTACACACAATTCCTTGAAATGATGCAAGAAACAAAAGAAACAAAACATTTTGACATAGCATTTTCCAAATTTTGTTTGTTTGAGGTATAACTAGAGCTCTTTTTTTTGTCATCTTATTGCGACCTCCTCTTATGCATTGGCTAAATAGCACTGACTGGAAAATCGGTGCTACCAATTGTTACCAAAGAACACAGGCTTTGTTGAGCAGGCAGGGAAGCTGCCATAGCGTCTTTCCATATACATCTACTAGTGTGGCTCAACTCAATTTGACTTGACGTGGAAGGGATTTGCATTTCCACTACAACAGGGGGACCTGCTTGAAAGCTCGTCTTTAACTAATGAGCGGCAAAGGAGCGGCTTTAAGTACTCCTTTTCCCCAAAGTATTGGGAAAGAATAGCTGGCAACAAAGTGCCGCCACGTCAATGACAGACACGGTTATCCTCGTATATATTTTGCAGCAAAATCACGAAATGCTGTGTTTTCACCAGCAGTAACAAGATCAAACTGCTGAAAGCGAACGTGATGAAACAGTAAAACAACAGGAGGCATCTCAAAGCAGGAACAGGCACTGGAGAGAACACAGAGACACTTAGTTGGTTTTCCAGCACCAAACTGTACTTTATTGCTCATTGTCAGACATATTTGCTGATACGTGTGATGCATTTGTTGGGCTTTGGAAACGCATAACACACTCGTGTCCTTTAAGAAATACAATGGAGTTACAGTAAATAGTAGAGATTATCTGCCTTGGCCAATTATCTGGGCAGATATTCAGCCTTTTTCCGATTATTGGTATCAGTGTTTTTTTGTGTCTGATTACTGATAAAAGATATTGCTCTGATGCAAACATCCTCTCTCTGTCTGTAAAAGTCAATTTGCCACCCACAGCACTATGATTACACCTCTCAAGTAACAGCCGATCAACACTTACAAATCAGGATCTACAACGTTAC
>OMLP01016634.1:22868-24540 GCA_900302685.1 Spondyliosoma cantharus
TATCAGAGTCCCAAATGGAATGAGTGGGACTGAATGAGCCTCAGACCTCACAGTGGGAGGCAAACTCCACATGTGACAGGGTTGAAATGAATGGAATATCAATGCATGTATAAAAGAGCATTGAAAGTTAAAAGAAAATTAGGATTCATCATCTCTAAGTACTTTTGCTTTTTTCCTCATTATTTCTCAAGGTCTTTTTTTTATTCAAGATTGACTTTACTGTAAGCATGTGACTTGCTGCTGGCCAAAAGACAGTAATGACCCCTACTCCTTTCATATCAGACCTTTTTCTATACAGCAACCAGCGACATTATCCTGAAAAATATGCAATTATACATTTGGTTCATCTACTCGGTGATCTGGGATGCATCAATCACGCATGTGAAAAAAGAAAATAGATGTACTTTGCTGAAGTCAAGCCGCAGGTGCATTTTTTCCTGCAGTGGTTCATGCTGAGAGAGATGATCAAAAGAAGCCAGATGTGTTCAGCTGGCTTTAATGAGCAGTAGAGAAAAGATACAGAGTGCAGATACATTAAGAAGATCTCATGAAAACATTTTACTTTACTATAATATTTTACTCACCGTCAATAAAACACAGCCTTAATCGCCCACTTTATTTGAGTTCCATTGTCCATCCAGGATGTAAGTGTTTTTACAGAAAGTAAAGAGACTACACTTTATCTTTATAGTGTGCTGCATCATTATGTTGGTGGGAAATGTGTTAAGTTCTGCATTTTAAAACCCATTTTCCTGGAGAACCAAGTTCATCTCGCTTATCATTGCCAGCATTGTATAATACTCCCATGATTTTCCTATTATATTCTATGAGATCTTAAAAGTATATGATAGGGTTTGGTGAATTAACAGTGGCCTAAAGATAATTTCAAGATTGTTTGAATCAGTGATAATGCTCTTTTTTGCCATGTCTTCCTTTGGAAGCTGACTCATTTTAGGTTTTTCAACTATTATGCATCCATAATTATTATTATGGATGCACAGCACATTTTTTTTCAGCTGTGTAATGAGAAAAGATGGATGGTTTAATATTCCATATCTCTAATTGTACATAGGTACTATTTCACACCAAGTAAGTTAGTTAGAATGGGGTTAATTCAGGATGATAAATGCTGGAAGTGTAATAAGGAAGTGGGTACACTTCTCCACGCACTGTGGGACTGCCCCCTGGTAATGCCCTTCTGGAGGGCAGTCCTGCGAACATTTGAGGGATGGCTTAACCAACCTCTACCAGAGTCCCCACAATTATGTCTGTTAGGGAGTACGTCTTGTTTCCCTAAGGGCCTTGGAAAAGCTGTAATTGGGCTAATGACAACAGGTTTTATTGTAGCTGCTAGAATTATTCTACGTAAATGGAAGAGCCCACATAGACCAGAAATGAAAGAATGGCTTCAGCTTATGTTGGAGACAGCTGCTTTTGAACTTATGATCGGAAGGGTACAGAAGGTCCCAAGTAAAACCGCTGAAACCTGGATGTATTTTACATACAGTATTGATAACTTTTAGACAGGATGCAAAGCATTGTATTTTATGTTCCGTTCCGTTTTCTTGCCTGCTTTTTCCCTCACGGGGTTGTGGTGATGTTATTGTCCCCCTTCTTCAGGGGGATTACTGGAGCCTATCCCAGATTATGATATTACTGTTGGCTCAGCCAG
>OMLP01016641.1:7636-22331 GCA_900302685.1 Spondyliosoma cantharus
GGGCGGGCTCGTAATCACCGTGCTCCTCTGCCCGCTTGTTATCCACTCCCACTGGCAACCACTGACAAGCGCAATCCCACCTGGGCCCTGCCAATCCTGAGGCATTAGGAAGAAAGACGAGGGAGCCGTTCGGGGAGAAATCTCTTGACAGGAAAAGAGATTCGCAGGAAGCAGGAGAGAAATACCAGCCTGGCCAGGAACATTTGAGGTAATGGCTGGTGAGAGGACTAAATGGGAAGAGGATTTAATTTGGAGATGCTCGCGTCATGTGGCTATTCCTGGGTAGTGACAGCGAACGGGTTCTTCCGGCCCGCAGGCTGGGCCTCTCTTATCTCCAGTGATAATGGCCTCTCATTACAGAGCTGCAGCCCTGCGGGAGACTTTGGATAAGTTACCGGCTCTAGCCGCCGCATCACAGAAGGCCGTCCCTCGCCACGCGGTGGGGACGTGAACGCGCACAGACACGGCAACAAGACAAATATTAACACAGACACAAAAACACATCCACCGCTTGCAGTTTTATTGGACGCCGGAGTGTCTGGCGGCGGAGCAGCCGGGAACAGCTGTGTGTCCTGTCCAGCCCGAGTACCAGCCGAGAGACAGGCAGTGCCCCCTGCTTAGCCCCATAATCTGGCACAATGCCTCGGCTGTAACTCTAGCTCTCATGTACCGCGATGGACGCACAGCCAATTCCCATCCGGTCCCATCCTCTGCTCCTCCCCAGCTGGCGAGAGTTCCCACCTGACCGACAGTTAACACGTTTCATTCATGCCAAATACTCGCGATGGCTCTCACGGGCGAGCGGAACTGCAGTGTGACCGAGTCCTCGAACCCGCGGGCTGACGAGGACGGAAAAGGCACCTGTTGTCGTAGCCATGAGACTGGCATGGGCGATGACACACACACACACACTCAGGGAAAGTTCACTCGGATCACGTAATCGTTTTGAAGCACAGGAGGAGGAAGTGCTCTCAGGTTTTCAGTCCAGTAAGTAACCCGCAACGAACATAAGTCAGACGTGTGAGACAGAGCTAAACAAATGCACGTTTATCACGTGCTTGAGCTTAATCGGCCCTCGAATGGAAAAGGTTATCTCCTGGTCGGTGGTGATCAATTTCAGGAAATGTGAGCCCGACGGCCGTTGTGTTTCCCGAGGCAGAAACGCACCTGAGGACATATTCAGGCATAAACACCATAAATCCATAGACGTGTGTGTGCGTTCATCCGAATACCAACATTAAAAACCCACACGGAGCTACGTTTTTTTATGTAACACACACACATCCACGGCAACGCACAGACACCGCTATAACTGGCCAGCAGGAACGGGAGCTGCAGCCCTCCTCATTTCAAAACAGGTTCTTGTTGTCTTCCTTGACAGGCTCTCCCTCCCCACCGCCAAGCTGTCCCACTGAGATAAGCTGGCTGGCATTTTCATCATTCCGGCCACACTGATTGGACCATTATCATAAGAAAGAGGCTGAGAATCCAGGAGGCCTTCCCCCTGGACGCTGATTCATGTTCAAAGTTGGGATTAGCAATCTCGCCACTCAAATCCCCTCAAACAAGGCCGAGGCCGAGCTGGAAAATGAAGCGAGCATTCAACAGATAATGAAGAAGAGTCTCATGGATGGACGGACGGACGGACGGACGAATTCTTTGGTGACAAAACTTTCCTACAAAATGCACCTACGTATGAGATTCTTTATGTGTGTGTGACACTCCATACATTAATAAAGAGGCTGAATTTAAACCTTACTCGCTGTAGATAAATAATATCCAGTTCGAAATAACTGCACAAGAAATATTTCCGCCCTACTTCGGTTCTTCCGAGAGTCACGAATTCGAAGCGTTTGAGGTTTCGGCAAACATTTCAGAAGCTTTTTGCGAAGTCTGTCGGGACCCTCAGTGGTTTCTGGCTTCATGTGTCTCACGTGCTCCAGGCTGAATAACGGCTCGCTGTGGCTGCTGGCAGTCAGGCGGCTGAGGTCACCTGCATTTTAAACTCTGTCACTGTCACATCTCGTTTTTTTAATTGTCTCGAACGGGAATACGAGACTGTTGTTTGCAGAAGCGGCCGTTAAATGGTTTTTGATTTTTCTCAGACTGCAAACAATCTAATTCTGTCAGCCCGGTCGGCAGTATAAAATGTTGGTAGTAAACATACATGACATATCATATCACATTCACATTACTAGTATATGAGCTGAATTTCATGTTTCACGAGATGCGTGACTCGCTCTCTTCCTTACTGCTCCCGTTGGTCAATACATGTCATTTAAAACAAAGTACGATTAAAACTAACTTCCAACATGTAAGGGAGCAGCAAATAAATGATGCCCACACCGGATGGAGTATTTGGTAGATGAGGGAGTGTGTCACATGCGTCTTCCTCATCGCTCTCGTTACAACACTTTCTTCAACCCCGACTCCCTCTTTCTCCCCACGCTCGTATCGTAAAGCTCTGGAAATGTTAAGTGCCGCCTTCCTGCCGCGTGCCGCTCCTGTAAAACTGCAGCATTAAGAGTTTTACCGTGAATCAAACCTTATCATCCTCTCCCAGTGTTTGTCATACAGCCGATTACAGACGGCGAGCAGCCACTGAGCTCGGAGTCACAGATCGAGGGCATGTTTGTCCTCCAGTTTTTATTTTCAGGATTATCGAATAGATCCGCAGTGAAGTGTAGCACCGGAAGAGTTGTAGATCGTGTTGCAGAGACGAGACTGAACCACGTCTCTTTAAAAGCAGGAGTCAAGACAACTTTCAGCTTTCGCGCCGTCTCTCTGTTCAGTCTTGTGATCACTGTCTCTATAAAAAAAAAAAGCAACTGAAGGCTGCAGAGCCTTGTGAGAGAGTGTAGTGGCTTATCTTCAGAGGAGAGAACGGCTCCAAAGAAAAGCACGTCTCTTTTGATCCGCTGTGAATATATCTGCTCACGTGAGAGCGTACGCTCTGTATCCGTATGTTTTCATTCTTGTAGAATAAGTAGTTTGACCCCAAATGCAAATAAGATAAATCCTCGCAAGTGCCAGCAACATTTCTCCTCCAAAGAAGTGGAGCAGCGGGCTCGAGGATAACGAGGCCCTCTCACAATCACTGCTCGTCTCCTCTTCCACGCTGACACGAACAGACTCCGTGATATCGAGTGAGCACAAAGCGCAGCCCTCTCCAGGTAGCTGAATGATAGATTATGTAAATTCTGGGCCCATAACTCACGCGCGAGAGGTTAGAAATCTGAGAAGATTGTAATTACACTCTCACCGGGGGAGCTTTGGCTCATCAGCACCCACGGCTCTGAGGGTTCAAAGTGAGACGATCCTTAGACCAGGTTAATAAAAGGACAAACGCTGTGGATCTCATGAAGCTCAATGACTCCCCGGTTCCCCTTCAGGGTATGCAAAGTCGTTCTGAGAAAGTTTAGAGAAGCGCTTCGCCGCAGCAGTATCATTTTTGTATTAATTACTCAAACTCGTAGCGCGTAGCACCGGATGGAAACGCATTCCCACTGGTAGGCCCTCAGGGAGGACAGAGCTTCTGAGAGCGATAGCAGCAGAAATGTTGCCGTCATGTCAGTAAAAACAATCCAAGTTAAAGGTTTGGGGTCGTCCCCGACTGCAACTTGAATTATTCATGTGTTTCCCCCAAAACACAACAAAAGAAACCACTTTCCTCAATTGTTTTTATCCTCGTCGTCAACATTAGTGGGAATCATCGAGCAGAAAATATGGAAATGGACGAAGCTGCAAGTGAAGCCGATGCAGAAGTGCCGTAATCCTGCATTTATTTCTAATAGCCAGCAAGACGGCAACTCCACTGGTTTCAAAGAGAAGTCCGGTTGTATGTAAGCTTATGAGAAAATGACCCTACTTCTCACTTGATTTATTGCCTCAGTAAACGGCTTCCGGATATAGATGTTGGTTTCTCTTCCTGGACGCTCAAACAGGAAAGAGGATCTCGTACAACAGCCAGATGTACGTTTTTGCAGAATATGTTACATGTGTATGTTTCATATGTTGCATGTATATGAGAGTATCAGAGTTTCTCGTCTGGAGGAGGAGGAGGAGGGGATGGCTGTCAGAGCGAGGTCGTCTTGAGCGAGATACTGAACCCCAAACTGTTCCTGATGAGCAGCCCGGCAGCCTCTGCCATCAGTGTGTGAATGTGTGAATGTGACAAGTGTTGTAAAGCGTTTACAGACCTGACACTGTTGTCCCAGTATGTCATAGTTACAGTTGCCCATAACCGCTTATTTGAACGTATTCCGACTGTATATTGTGGCTTTTCTGTTGGAATGTGTCTGTTATTCAAGTTAAAACTAGTCTCAGGTCTCAAGTCTGGCTGTAAGACGGCTGCAAATCCAAATAAACACAACGTAAACTACACAAATCGTTTGCAGATCTTGTCTCTAAAGGCAGCAAGAGATGAGAAAAAGACCCGAAGCCGATATAAACAACAAGTTTTTTTTTTGCAAATGTATCATGAGGATGTCAAATTAATTCAACATGTCTGACAGACCTTGAAGGGCACATGCAGCATGTACGTACAGACTGTAAACACATTTTTAATAAAACCCCACAGGGTTCCTTTTCAGCTTTTTATTCGTAGCATCACACGGGGTTGCGAGGGTCAAAGTCACAGCGGCCATTAATCCCGAGTCTGAGAATGATTTTACATTCTGATTAACCACCAAGAGAAGCCGGACTCATATTAAATACATTGATTCCTCCGTTATTAGCACATAATTACAGTATAATCGCTCTGTTAATGTTTTTTTAATTATTATTTTTCTGCCACTGCGACACTCAACAGAGAAAATCTCGCCGTTATTCAGAATAAAATGCTAATTAATTACATTAACGAATGCGGCGGGCTTGCAGCATGGCGGTAATTAAAGCCGGAGCGGCGATATATGATTAACATTCAGCGGATATAAAAAAAAAAAAAAAAAAATGAGTGATTATTCGCGCCGATGCGGAGTTCATTAAAAAGCATGTAATCCAAAGGGGATATCAATATTGGGTGATATTGCAAACGCAAATGAAATATGTGCTCAATTATAACCGAATGCATAAAAACGAGTGAGTAAAGCTTCAAGCAGCCGTTTACACGACGTTTACAGACGGCTGGAGACTGTTTCCTCAGACTGATTAAGAGACCTGATTAAAGATGTCGGAAGACGTGTTTACATTTGCACACAGTGTCAAAGTCCCTTTTCTTTGTGTTCGCATCGGCCTCGTCTGTGACCGTACTTCTGTTTTACATCCCGCCCGTACCGGCGTTTTTTCCTCTAAATCAATCCAGATGAGTGAAGCACACGGCAGCTGCCCCGCGTTTCCTGATTCACCGTTTGATTAACTAGAGCGAGGCACCTCGACATATGGCGGCGCTGCCTTTAAGCACGCCGGCACACTTAAAAACACATTAAACCAAAAGGGTAAATAAGAAACACTTTGGCTTTATTGTTTTCATATTGTTCCTCAATCAGCATGGTAGTTAAATCCTCTTGCTCTCCTCTTTTCAGGGGATGCAGCTCTCCCGAGTGAGAAGAAAAGGGGATTTCACCTGATCCATATTAATGTGTAACGGTTTACAGGCAAAGCTTATCTTTTAATGTTTGCCTCCCCCCCACCACCACCACCCCCTCCTCCTTTTTTTTGCAATCACATTAAGCAGCTCGGCAAGCCTCCACATGATGTTTGCATTACAGTCGCATATAAGAAGGTATCAAGTGTGCGCGGATTAGAGTTAAGTGAAGGCTAAACCCGTACCTGGATCACATTAGACATGGCAAAGCAGCTGGGATCACATGGTGAGCAGAGCAGAGTCGTTAATACATTAGCCTCTTCAAAGAACAGGTGGAATATTATTCAGTACAAATAAAAAGGCAGCAGTTAAAACAATACGCACATATTGCGTACAGGTGGATCGTGATTAAGGTGGTTTTGGAAAATATCAGGGTTTTACCTTCTGTTATACAGCGAAGGTGCAGCACCTGAGACATTTCTGGAACAACCAAAGACAAACGGATGTGGAGAGCATCAAAACTAACTACATGACTTTTCACAGGTCTAATGGTTGTGTTTGGTCCAGTGGTTAAAATCCATATTTTGAATTTAAAAGACCCCCAAACTCCCTCTGACAAATATGTGCACCAAAGTCTTCCGCAAATCGAGCGAAAACACCAAATATCAACATGACAGTTGTCTGGAATTAAAAGGAAAACAAAAGGAAGCCGTTACAAAATGTATAAAACAGGACAAATATTTGATAAAACGGGGATCCACCTCCAGGTCGGCAAATTAAGTGGAAGCTCGGAAACAGAATCTTACCTGAGCTCTCTTCAACTCTGTCTATGCGATGCACAAAACAAGTGTGCAAGGTGAAATAACTTGTTGTTGTCTTTTGGTTTTACACGGCACATGACAACCCGGTCGGCAGGATAAATGTTGGCAGTGGACGTTTCTGCTAAATACTACGTTGAACCTTTACATTTCCTTATATTGCGACTTTAAGTTCCTGTAGGTTCACGTTTCAGTTTCGCTGTACGCTGTGCTTATATCCTGGTTAGTTGTTGGCACAAAAAAACACTTTTTTACTATCGCGAGTGGAATGAGTGTTTGTGAAACCCAACAGCTAACCTTGCTAACATAGTCTCAGTGAATCTTTGTGTTTTATTAACCTCCAAGATCAAATGGATTTAGATCTGATAAGGGGGTCAGATACCGATTTGTAATACAATAGATTGCTTTCAAACCTCCAACCCTATAAATAAATAATGTTGGTGTTTGAAAATTAGCTGCAAAGAAAAGTTAAATATTGATGGATGCCGCGATCTTACTAGTCAGTGTTGGTTTTGTATCCGTGTACTTATGTCCACCCTCAGGGCTTTGAGATCCTACACAGATCTATTGATCCTCCTCCATCTTGGCTCGTGCTAATCAAAGCTTTGCCGCTGATGTGCGCAAGAGCGTCCCATCACTTTTATGATCCCCCCGGTTTTAACTTCCATTGTGCATTCACTCCCTGCCTCACTTGGTAAAATCCGGGTCCTCCTCCTTTCTTTCTGAATGGCGCCATCACCACCTGGTCTCCATTCACGTATTGATTGCCGCAGGCTATGGTGATCATCTGGGTCTGGCTTGGTATTTAGCATTTATAATGCCCCCGCGCTTCAAAAGAGACCTCCGTAAAACACTGTCAGACTTCTCTACACCCCCCCCAAAAAAAAAAATATCTGCATGATCCACCATCAACCTTCACAGGAGATCAAGTGAACCCACCAGAGAAAAGGCCAAGCTGCACACAAGGCTTCTCTTCAGGGACTTCTTTCTTTATCATTATACTTATGTGTCAACACCGAGCCCCTTGGCCTCCCAACCAGCCCTTTCAGTTGTACCATAGTTATTCCTGCCTTCTCTCTTGACAGTTTG
Organism: Spondyliosoma cantharus; assembly: GCA_900302685.1. NCBI lineage: Eukaryota > Metazoa > Chordata > Actinopteri > Spariformes > Sparidae > Spondyliosoma > Spondyliosoma cantharus. The sequence continues at coordinate 15,068 of OMLP01016641.1, forward strand.
TGTATCCGAAGTTGCCAATCAAGCCTATGAAATTCTCTGCGGCCCTCATTTTCCTCCCCATCCGCCAGAATCCATCACTCATGGGCACAATGGGACAAAAGGGGGCTGTACCGCTGGAGGGTAGTTGGTCTGTCGGGGAGGGTGGTGTTTGAGGTGTATGGGGCAGGGTGTTACGGTGGAACTACCCCATTCTCTGGTTTCCAGAGGCAGGCAGAAGGGTTAATGACGGGCTGAATGGTTTTTCTACCCCTTCTTCTGAGCTTGCGTTATAGCTGGAGATAGGGCTTCCATTGTCGCCCTGTGTCAAAGTGCACTGGGACAATGAGGACCTCAAAGTTCGGGGGCTTACCTCTCAAGGCTCGATCGTTTTTTTTTTTTTCATGTGCAATGGGGTGTGCTGGCACTCCTGGTCCCTTCAATGCAGTCTTTGATACCGCTTTGGGTCGCGGCGACAATGGAAGAAGAAGCGAGTGTGTGTGTGTGTGGGAGGAGCTGGGGATTAGGGCAGACATCAATCTTTAACCTGGGCACTGTGGTCACCCAACACAGCTGAACTCTGTCAGCGGATCACACCGCTGCGTCCGCCTCCAGAGAGAGGGCTAACATTTTCAGAATACCTACTCGTCAGCTCGGTGCCGTTGCCGAAGATGGTTTCCGTCAAACTGACTGGCACTGAAGCAGCTGAGGGGGAAGGATGATGAACATTTGTGCTGAAGCGCTTCGCCGAGATAAAAAATACTCCCGGTTGCTCTTTGAGAGTATCTCATTTGTCATAATTGGCAATTTTCCACATACCCCTTTTCTAAAGCCCGTTCTTAAACGTCTCTGAAATGCTTCAAATGGTTTTGGAGCCTTCCTTCAGAAATAACAATCAGCCTGCAACCTTTGCTTTGCTTAATCAAATCCGCATGGTAATAAATTTTACACTGCAAGGCCCATTACTTCTAATTGGGCCCCTAATTTGGCAAATATACATCATGAGTGACACGGGCTAGCTGGGGCTGTTAGACCGTGTAGGTAAAGGTGGGACCGAATAATTTAGGGTCTCTTGGCCGGCGCATCGTAGACCCATCAGACATTTTAAGATGTTATCTTCTCATCTGGAGCTAAACCAACATTCCAGGCCCGAAGAACTGCCTCTTTGTATGGCGTGCACCTACTTGCAGGAGTTTTATTTCCCGTAAATGATCCTCATTTAGCTTTTCCTGCCCCCCAATCAACCACAGCGCGCTGACATTCCATGACGTCTACAGCCGTGCCCTCTAATTTCTGATAAGTGTGAAGAGTTCGTGCTGCTCTACGGCCATGCCAAGTTTTTTTTTTTCGAGTGTTTTGACAGATTGGTTTTTACAAGCTGTGGCAAAGACTGATGGGGCTCTAAACCCATTCAACCAACATAAGAATCCAAGCAAGGTCCCTTAATGTTAGTCAGCCTCCAGGTCGAGGTGAAGATGACAAACACATGCAATCCATCATCCGTCAACCTCGCCTTTTTTTTTTTTCCTTTTCCGAGTTAAACTTAAATGTATGTAGCCTTCACTTTAACGGCAATCAACGAGTAACACTAACTTTCAGGAGTAATTGCTGGTGGAGTGCCAGTAGTTTGAGAAACAGAAGTGTATTGTGAGCTAATGTGACTCGCAATGATTTACTGCGTATGAGAGCACTTTCCCCTTCTTCGCTCAAAGAGCACGGAGGACGGCGAAAAAAGGGTGAAAAATTGTTCGCAAATGACGTTGGCTAAAGAATTAGTCCATTAGGCCTAATCAATCTGCCATTATCTTCTTTTTACTGGCAGTTTAGTGGGCGCAGGGCTCAGTGAGAGAGGAAACCTAATGCCATTGTCTCCCCGTCTATTCTACCGTCCCATCTTCCCTGAAAAGGACCCACTGGCTTCATTGGAGTCACCAGTCCTTCAATAGGCAAACACCAATTATTTCCCTGCTCGCCGGGTTGCGTGGCCTAATTGGTGCCGGTGCTTAGGTAGCAGTGCAAGTCCTGAAGAGGAGGAGGAAGAGGAGGAGGAGGAGATCTGCTGTGAAGAGACTTCTTTACAGTGAAAGTTTCCTGTGAATGAGAATCTCTCCCCTTCCCCCACCACAGCACCTCCTCAATTCCCACTGGCAAAGACAATGTGTTTTTACAGCAGCTCATTAATGACAAAATGACTGATTTGATGGCACTTTGAAAGGAAGCTCAGTCTCATTGTTGAGCCACTGTCTCCAGCGGAAAGTTGGTTCATTTTGAGGCGATTGTTGTGGATTAGGGCACTTGCGGCCCTTCAGAGGAGGGGATAACCTCTTTCATTCTGCTTACTCGCATTAGCATCCAAATGTCCCAAATGTCCCCTAAGTGATTTACTGGGTTCCTCTGAAGAAATAAACTGTAATTAGCATTTGACTCGGGGGTTACTCTTAACCCTAGCTCAGCTGTGTGAGTATGCAGCTCTATACGAACACGATATTGGTGTTTTTAATGCTGAATAAATAAAATGCACCATAGGTTGAAATTAAGGAAGGGGCACGATCGGGCGGCGAGTCAATTAAATGTTGCTGCCCTCAAGCAGAAATACGACTACGGCTAAATTAAATGTCAAATTCTGCTGATAAAAGACGAGCGTCCGTTACTAATGTTATGAAAGCTGGATGTTAGTTGTGCCTCAACTATAATAATACGGAAATGACCCTTCATGTCAGGGAATGAACTCACTATGACAATTTCAGTCAAAGCGGGTTGAAAATTGAGCGAGTACAGCTACGCATATATGTTGGGACGTGTCGCTGAAGACTCAAAAATGATCTACATCTTGCTTTCCGATCAAAAATTGACTTGAGTTTCATTGACGATCCCCAAATGGCCCCATTTTCTTGCAATCCACATTCATACCAAATGTTCTTACCCTGGAAAGTGTCTATTTTATGCTTATTTGGGAAAGATAACAAAAAGCTTGTGAGCTTGAAGGATCAAAGTGTCTCAACAGTGGGGAAGCGGCTGTGAATGACTTGTTTGTATTTTTATCTGTGTGTGTGTGTGTGTGTGTGTGTGTGTGTGTGCTTGTTTGCCCTTTTTAATCTCTTCTCATGTTCTTAATTATCTTTTGTTTTACTTTTTCTTGCAGGATGCATTTGTATATGTGCACGACGTCTCGACAGGGGTTTTTCCTCTATAGATAAACTTTAATGCAGTGAAGACTTTTTTTTTTAATGCAGTTTTAATTAAGTTTAATTGCCAAAACAGCTACTGGGAAAAAAAAAAAATCATTTAAGACGGCCGTGCCGTTCCTGAAAAATTGGTTCTGCTTTGTGTTAAGAATTTGTCCTTATTTGACTCCTGACACTGGTGTTTTTACACTTAATGTGACGGACGGCTGATCCGCAGTGACCTCTCCGCGGTGGTTATCTCGGGGTCACGACACGTGGAAGTTGGACACAGCTGGCGCCCACAGCCAGATGATGGAGGTGAGGTGACAGAGGACAGGAACCAAACAGCCCTGCTGTCCACCTGCCGCCTGCAGGACTCATCCTGGTACCAGGGTGCCCCTGCTGTGTGGCACCATGGCAACCAAAGAGCTCCCCACTGATTGGCCAAGCTGTTACAAATTAGCACTTCAGACAGCCTGATAGAGTCATTAGCATATAAAGAGGTGAGCTGAGGGCACACAGGCGAGGTCATCTGGGGCTTCTCCTGCAGTGCCCCCGGTCCTCTATAATGACCACCGAGCACCTTTACGGGCTCCCTGAACACGGACAACAAGGTGCTCGCTCTGTCAGTCATTTGTCACCACCGCCTGCAGGCTATAGCGGGTCAGCAGGGAGAATGGGACAGTGTCTGTGAGGGCACAGGCAGGGCCTGTGGGATCATCTGGGAGACAGTGCCCCGGGGTAGAGAGAAGGCAACATCAGCAACATCATCACCCATCAGCCTTATCGCTGACGTCCCCCCCATCTCAACTTCTCGTCATCGTCCCTATTTCTTCCCTGCTCATTTTCCACCTTCGCCGTCTGCATGTGTGGGCCTGCGGTGACAGATGCAGAGCGCCTGACCTCATATAAAACTGCTCTGGCAGGCTTATAGTTTAACCACTGTAACTCAGGGCTCCAAAGGTCAAACGGTGGGCGGTCAATGGGCGGCAGAAGGATCAATTCTTATTATCAGTCTAAATGAGACGGGACATCATTAAAAGCTAGTTTCTGTTAACGAGAAGCACTTCCCCAGGTCCCATTGCATTTACCATTAGCTCAATAGTGAATGAATGAAGAGCTCCTATTGATTCCACACAAGCAGCAGAAGAACATGAGCAGCATCAACAATCCCCCGATCCCGCCTGTAATGATTTCCAGTGATCGCACAGAGGGCTTATCAATAAAAGATAATTCCCACACCCTCGTTCCGCACGTCTTCAATTCGCAGAGAAACCATCGCTGTCGTTCGTCTTACGTGGGGAAAAACCTGAAGAAATACAAAGAAAGCATCGATGAAAAGAAGGAAAAAAAAAACAAAAAACTTTGTTGTGATCCAAGCAAGCCAGAACACATGTGGAGCCAGAGGCAGAGTTTGAACTATTACACAAGCAATACATCATGAATGGTACCACTCACTTGGATTTCCTGCTTCTGTCTACTTTCCTCTCCATATTGATTCTATTCTCCTCACTTTGCAGGAGAGCTGCACAGCCTCTCTAACAGTGGTGCCATCAACTTGATAACATGCGACATTTCAGGGGACGTTGGATGGACTTTACGTTCGGTCCATCTTGGACTCGGTGGAACTTTAAACATCCACTGGAAACGCAAATCGGGGCCTGATTTGACCTACAGGAGCGCCTCATCCTCCTCAAGATTGATGTCGTCATCAACATTTAATCCGTGGGTTTGAGACGTCAGATCAATTTTCAAATACTCTCTTTTTATCTGCTCCAATTTTTCCATTTCTACGAGTAATTCTCCTCGCGGACGTTGAGCGATGAGATAATATGTGCTGTCTAATGCCATCTTTTTGTCTGTCTGGCTCCTAATGATTTCTTTAATTACAAGACTGGTTAGATTCAGCCGCCGCGGAACAATGGCCCTCAGTAACTGCACCCCCCGTGGTGCAATTAGCTCCGGATACAACATCCTGGTTGCGTCCTGCAGCTTGCACCTGAGACTAACGACTCTATAATCTGTTATCAATTATCGCTCCTTCAGCTGTCCTTCACGACGTCCATCCTCTCTTACATCCACACCGCCAAAAAAAACTTCCTCATCACGTGATTTAACACCCTCCTTTTTTTTTTTTTCTGCCTCGGTAACATCGACTTCTATCCCCGGATCCATCCTCCGAGTCTTAAACATTTCACTCTGTTTTCACGGGGCCTTGTTTACTTCCTGCAGCAGGATCCTTCATCCTGAGTGCCGAGTCCACCCCAGGGCTCCACAGAGAACTCTTTCAAGTGTCTCAAGTAGTCTGAGGCGCTGAGCTCCCTCTTCACCGCTCTCCTTCTTTTGTCCGTGTGATGTTATCCCCCCTTTTTTTTTTTTTTTTCTCCCTTCTTTACGTTGGGCACGACGCTCGCTAGCTGAAACAGTATGACGTTCATTGGAGGACACTTGTTTTCTGTTTGGTGTGGAATGTTTCTCTTGACTCCTCGCCCCCTCCACCAGAAGCTGTTTGCACATCTGAGCACAGAAACGAGCCTTTCAACCGGCCCGCGTCAGCCGAGAGAGACAGAATTGTAGAAAATTCAAGAGGAAGAGGAGGATGTTTTTTTGGAGCGCTTTCACTCCCTGAGGGAAAAGTATTAACATCTAATCATTTCCATTTTCCAAAAGTGCTTAATAGACCATAACAGTGGAGGATTTCTCAAATGAGGGCCTCTCATTTTTAAAGTGCTCAGCGATGAGTGGTTAGTGAGAGGATTTAATCTCCCATACTGCTGAATATGCCGAATGATAATTATCAGTAGAAATCGGTTCGTTTTCTCAGCTAATCGCTTGTCTGCACTATTCTTCAGTCTTATTTCTTCCTCCCCTCCGTCTTTCATCCCTCCATTGTACCATTTCCCCTTCGTCACCCCTCTTCTTCACGGTGACCCCTCGAAGTGAAGGAGGAAGCTTCCAGATGGTTTAGCACTTGTCAGGGTGACTTTCGGTGACCCCAGATGCTGTCCAGATGCAGGTCAGCAGTGGGGTGCAGGACGCTGTCCGGGTGACTTACGGCGTGCTGTAAAAAGCCACCGCGGAAAGAAAGGAGCGAGGGTAAACTCTAAACTCCACCTTGCAGAATGGCCAAATCGGCATGAAAATGCCTTGAAGATTGAGTTCCCTAATTATTGTGTTTAGTTTTCCCTCTAATGTTGTGGCAGCTCGTTTTTGAGAAAGTTGACACGTTAGTCTGCGAGTCGTCACCAGAGGTTCTGTTCTGCATCAGTGGGAAGCATTAAGCGGCGCGTTAAGGTTTCTAAATGTTGCTGAATTATTGCTCGCAGCCAGAGAAGGAAAACATCGCTGCACATATTCTCATGTTAACACCTCGGGTGTGTTTTAACGTTGGTGGGCCCTTTTGCTGTCTCGACCAAACACTGTGGGCCATTAACTTTTTTTCACGCAGAGTAAATTACCTTTATGTAGCACCACAGAGGAGCCCCAAAGTCACTTTCATGTATGATTGAGACTCTTAAAGCAGAATGGAATCACTTATTTTTTTGTTTGGACATCTATTTGATGAGATTGCTGAATCTCCCAGTGAAGCACAATTAGCTCCAGTGAAGTGGTAGAATGATGCATGAAGGGGCTGACGCGAGAGGCAGAGGTGCAGAAGAAATCATCAGCGGCGTGCGATCTGCTCTGCTTTAAAACACATTATATGCTTATGTTTTTCTTTCCTAATTAACTGGGGTTGTTGCAATGGTCCCAGAGAGCCCAGTGACTGGGCTAATAGAAATAAAGGCTCTCTAATGGACTGAGGGGCAGACTATATTATTTCGCCCTTCAAACTGGCCCCTCCGGAACACCCGTCAACCGAGCCACGGCCCATTCTTTAAACAACAGCCATAAAAGCCAACGAACCGTAGGAATATGTTTGCCATATGGCCTTTGATTGTTAGAGGGAGAAAGCAAGAAAGCATAAAGGGGCTGAGTGGTGTGTGTGTGTGTGTGTGTGTGTGTGTGTATAAAGAGATTTACAGCGCTGAACCGCAAGTGCAACGGCGTTTTCGAGGGAAGGGTGAGGGATTTTATGCAGGTTCTGAGGGTCAGGCCAACAGGGGGCTACACAAACTTACAGC
>OMLP01016643.1:13086-24504 GCA_900302685.1 Spondyliosoma cantharus
GTCTTTTCACCTTCGTTTTTCATCCCTCGGTGGTGAAGAAAAGTAAACAGTATCTCGCGGGAGATTCCAGATTTAAGTGCGGTGACTTGAATTGTACTTTTGTGCGTTTGAATGGCATGTTGTAGAGAGAGAGACACGAGGCAAGGAGGTTAAAAGGACTTGATGTGAGAGAATGTGAACGAGACTCATCCGCGGCTGGAAAGATACAGATACGTCAAGTTTGGAAACAGGAGACGGACTATTACCGGAAGTGCCCTTGTAAAGAAAATTCATCTGTGTGACAGCGGAGTAGTGTGCCACTAGATAAATTATCATTTGAACCCATAAATGCAAGCAATATTTTAATGAATATCAGCTGTATCAGTTTAAATTACACTTCGCTCTCGCTTCTTCCTCCATCAGCGTAAACGAATGAGTGTCCGCCGCGTTTTTATTCTGAAAGTTTGCGCCGGAAGCGCTTACGTTTATTCGTGATAGCGTGACAGGCGACTGGAAAGCGACCAGATGGGATTCAGCTCTGCCTTCTTAACAGATTCCACACATATTAAATTCTATCGCATACATTTTTAGCGGACTTCCCTGCTCACGAACAGCCCTGGCGTGACCACAGAAGCCTACCTCGGAGGCTCGGCTACGCTGTTGAACCGGGAGAGGAGCGGCGAGGACAGCTAAAAGACATCCCCAACCAAACATCTTCCCACTGAAGGTATCACGTCTAGCTCGCACTGTCGAGAAGCAATAGCTTGCAGTTACCAGAATGGTTTATTATCACCGCCCTTTGACAGTCTGTGTAACTTCAGTCGGGGTTGAAACGTAGAAACGTGTGTTGTGGTGAGACAGGAGAGCCGCATAATGTCCGTTTCGGCTGGTTGTTTCTGAAATGACACAGGCATTTCAGGTTAGCTTTGGAAATCTGTCAAACAAAAAGGGAGTTGAGCCCGGAGGCGAGAGGGGTGTAGCCCTGTTAAATCACACAGTCTGGGACTGTTTATGCGGCCTTAGGTGTCACTTACTGCCGCCTGCGTTACAAGCTCTTATTCCTCTGAACGCTCTGGTTCTCGGGACCTTTAATTGTTCAGAGGCATAAATACAGCGAGTGTTTTGTGCTTTTGTTTTTGTCCTCCTTGCCATGTTACTTTAGACGACCAGTGGCAGGCTAGCCAGAATGAAAACAATGTCGCTTCCGGCCACGTATTTCAAAATAAGACCCCGTCAGGCAGTTAAAGCTGAACCATCTATATGATTCATCTGATAATGGTTCCCCTGAAAGTCAATCGCCAACAATGCTGATTATCGAGTAATCATTCAGGTAAACGTGCTGTGGTTCACCGTCTCATATGTGAAGATATGCAGCTGTGTTCCCTGTGATTTGAAATGAATATCTTTGACATTTGAACGGTTGGAGGCACAAAACAAGCAATTTGTAAAAATCTGTAATTGACTCACTTATTTTGGAGCAGATAATTGATGAATTGAAGGGAAAACTTGATTGACAAAACACTTGTCTGTACCTCTGTTCCCTTTATTGGTGTTCTATATCTTATAAAGAGTAATGTTTCACGGCCTCGCTCTAAGTCAGTTTGCAATGCAAAACACGTATGTAGGGATTCGTCTCTGATTGCTGACTCATGGGACTGATTTTATGCTGATTTCATCCTTCTCTTGGAAAGGCAGCATCAGCTTTTAATGTGAGACTCGGGGATGGAATAATGTGGGTGATTTTTATTTTTTATTTTTTTTGAGAATGCTTTAAACACCTGTAAGCCTTTTAATTTGTTAGTGATCTCGCTGAAGAATTTCAGTGTCCCATCTTGTTGTCAGACATGTTTCTGAGAAGATGTTAATGATTTATTAATTATTGATTGTTATGTTTAATATATCTTGTGTATTGAGCTGAATTGATTTGTCAATTAATCTGTTGGTCAAAGAACAGAAGATTGTGTCTGAACAAGTTTGAAAGTGGATTAATCAGCGAGGCATTTTTCTCAGATTTTGATATTTTCAGGTTTTCCTAGACTTCCACGACGATAAACTGACCATCTTTGTGTGTTTCAAAAGTCAGATGTTCTCAAGATGTGCCGCTTTTAATTTGAAAGCAAAGCAGCCTAACATCCGGTGTTCCTTTTATTCCCCTTGACATAGACAGACCAGAATCAGATACAATAGTGTCTCATATCCTGTCAGGACAGGCCTGTCTGTCACTGTTTCACAGTATTATCTGTTATTTACCCTGCACATTACCATAGCCAGCAATGAAACCCCCCTTAATAGCTCTGCCAATCAAATTCTTAGGTTAGGGTTTAGGCTGTGCTTGGACTTGGCTTTGGAAGGTAGACTTGCAGAGTTTCCTCCTCACTCAGCCACGATGCTATTCATCAAAGCAGCTGGAAATGCAGCAGGTGATGGCTACTCTGACACAGCCGATAGCACAGAGCCATGACTGAATCTTTATTGATAATGCAGGTTTTCTCTTTGCCTCAGTGTTCTGAGTAAAACTGGGTTGCTCCTGCTGCACAGGGAAGTTTTTCGCAGTCACAAAAAAAAAATCCTTTTGTTTTCCTTTCTTCGTCTGAAAAATCAATCTTAGGAATGGACCTGATGCGCTGATGTTTGTCCTTTTGAGAGAGCGTTCCTCTCAGGTTGCCCGGGAGAGGACGACCTCCTCGTGAACGTCAGCAAACAGAGCGCCTGTTGGTAGTTTGAGACGGGTTGCCATCGGACATATCCTCATTTCTCTCTCTGGGAGCTGGCTCTGCGGCGAGGAAAAGAGCAACAAGTCTAACCGCTTTTTCAAGACAGAATTTGGAACAATCCAGGGTGTTTTTTCTTTAGACTTTAAAAGCCCTGAAATGTTTTAAAGTGGATCACTGACATGCAAGGCTCTTAAAATGCACAATCTTTAGGTCCTGACTTTCAATTAAGAAGTGGCCAAATCATTCAGTCGAACCCGATGCCAGCTTATACCAGCAGTCATCGTTTATGCTGAGCGGGTGAGCGTTTGAGGGATAAATATCATCCTTGCTCCTCCTTAAATGCTGGAATTCCAGTTGTATGTGTTGTGTTGCATCCCGAAGGTCTGCCTCTGCCTTCCAGATAGTCGAGAAGAAACGCTGTCAAATTAGAGGCAGCCTCCTTTCTTCTTTTCTGAAAGGCAGTGCATTCATCACACTGTCGAACGCCTCCGTGACTCAATGAAACGGCTTCGCAGGCATCCCTTTATGCTTTAAAAGGTTTCAAAGGAGTGCACGGATGTAGGGACAAATTTATTTCAGATGCCTAATTAGGCTTTTTCATTTGGTGTTGACATTTTGAGTCTGATAATTAATGCACGTTTTACACGCTATCGGCTGCAGAATGCTTCTTATTAATTGGTTGAGTCATGCTGCGGAGAGCACTCTTCCTGTAATTGTATGTTTCAGGTGCTTCAGCAGCCCGTGTAAAAGGTTAAAGACTGATTTGTTGTGTTTTGACCGCAAAACGTAAAATCACACCGAGTCACTCCACGGGCCGATGCCAAATCAAACCTGTTTTTAGCGTGAGCCATGGAATGCCCAACTTGTATTCGCTACTGCTGTCAGAGTGACATGTAGGTGTGATGGATCACTACCTTGCCATGCTAGAATCCAAACCAGCCACTATAAGTGTGACTAACTAAACGTTTATAAAGCATTTCATCATTAACAGTGAAATACTATTAAATAAAGTTTAATTAACCATACATTTACCATGTGTTAATGAGGGTTGTTATAAATGATCAGCATTACATTTATGGCAGACACTGCAGTTAGCGTGCTAACCAACGAGGCCTGGCATGTCCTGCCTCGCAGTACCACTTTTTACCTCAAGAGGTAATAGTCTGATGCCGCTTGTAGTTTCAGCTGGGAGATGTTTGTGGCGGGAAGTTGCTAAATAACCAAAATTAACTCACAACACGTCAATAAGGGAAATAGTCTAGCAAACTGAGCCAACTAGCTCATGGCAGCTAGTTGCTATAGCCACAGAGAATAGTGTGTCGTATAGCAGTTTGCAGTATTCTGCCCCCTGTTTGTTTCGAGTGACCTTTGACAGGTGGGCAATTCTTTCACATGGCACCATTTACAGCAGTACATAAATAACAACGGAGGAAATGGAACATTGCATTTCAAAGAGCTGTCAGTTTAAAAAAAATCTGATTAAAGAGCAACAAATTAGAGGGTAGAGTTATTGCGCAATAGCTAGATAAACTTTACAGTCAGTCAAGCAGCTTTAATGCATGTTGTGTAGGACAGCTTGAATTATTTAGGATGCCCTGAGCGACTGCTCAGCACAGGTCTGTTAAAGATGGAAGTGAAGGATATATTTTTTTTTTTAGATGTCTTCTTTTGCATTAAGTCCACGTGTCACAGCCAAGATCGTGTTTAAAGATAATCCACGGGAAAATGTGCTTACAGCTGAAATATGTCATCATTCTTACATCTCTGCTCCAGTCAGGGGAGTTTACTGAGAATATTTGCTGGCAGCAGAAAAACGATGACTGTCGCGATTCTGTTGGGTTCCAACGTAATCTGATTGTCAACATACTTTGATGTTCATGTGTCACAAGACAAGACACATCTTGATGCAATTAAGGCGGTTGTGGATAAGGGGGGGGGTTTATTGAGCTATAAAGAATTGGTTGACTAATCCTTTAGTCAATCAGAGAAAAGTAATAGTCCTTTAATTTGAAAATTGTTCAAGTTAATTTTCAGCCAGAAATGGCTCAGTGGAGGGGGAATAACTTCTTTCTGTGTCTAATGTGATAGCAGACTGAATATCTTTTGGGTTTGGACAGTTGTTTAGAAAAAAAACAAGTGATTTTCAAGTGAGATGAAATGAAAAGATTTATTGATTAGGACCGAATTATCAGTTGTAGATTTAGCATTTATATGTTCAATCAGTCATCAATTAAGTGTAGCTATAGTTGTAAAATAAACATTTTGTTTATGGCACAGTTGGTATCAAATTCAATATTTGTGTGTGAAAAGGTTTTTCTTTTGATACAGAATCGTTAAAATCAGAATTTATTCTGAAGAATTATAAATATTTGGAGGTTTAGTGCGAGGGCAGAGAGAGTTGATAATCTGTATCAATATAATAGACATATATAAAGCAATCATTAAACAGAAAGAAGAAACAAAGCCTCCTTTCTTTCCTTTTTTAGACAGAAAAAGAGTTTGAATCTATTATTTACTGATAGAAATGTTGGTGATTATTGCTTGTCCCTAAATAAGCATTTTATGTTCTTTAGCTTTATTCTGTATATCTGTATTTAAGGCACATTTGGTCTCGCATAATTACAGCTGGAAATTAATATTTGGGGCAATGTGGAGCAGATTTCTCTGCTAGATTATACTTAAACAGAGCAGCTAGCTGTGTGTTTAAACCCAGTGGGCACCAGATTAATTCCATTACATAACGTTTAGTCAGTCTTAAGTAGGCTACAAGTGAAAATGACGGCTTCCCGGTCACCTAGAGCTTAAGCTTTCCTCGACTCAAAGAAGAATTATTAGACGATTAAAACGGACCCTTTGAGTCCTCTTAAATAATAAGAAACATTTAGCTGCAGCAGTGAGGACAGAGTGGACACATTAGATGTGTGATCTGAAACAGTAGTTTACAATATGATTGGATTAAAGAGCATGAAGCATTGTGCAAAATGGCTCTCCTGTTCTGATAAGTACTTCCTCATTGCCTGCGTATCCTTTGACAAATATTGACTGGACCGCAGCAACGCAGCACGACGTAACATGATGATAAAGTGAAACAGAAGTAGCTTTATTGTAGTTTTCCTAGTCAAATGTGTACTTTGCACCCATGTTACGTTCTGACAATAGACTGAATAACGATTCGGACTTGTCGAGCACCTCCACAGCCCACATAACAAAATGCGTCTGGCCCAGTGACGCGCCACACAGTCCACATACACTCAATGAACCAAATACAGCAATGAACTAGAGTGGCATTCAGTAAGTGATAATAATATAAGTAATAAGGCATAACTCTGCTAAGGCTCAATATCAAATTTGATGACCCTGTATCAATCTAAATTTAAAGCCGCCCATAACTGTGTAATAAAGCTCACCAGATCTAGGATCTAACTGTACTCATAGATGGACTCATCATAGACTCACAGATGGCAGCCGCCTCAACCTGGCCTACTAACCTGGTGTCATTCATCAACGGCCATGTGCTATTCCCTGAGAAATGAACACACTAGTAATGAATAGGGTCTATTCTGGGCCAAGTATTTAGCCATTTAGTAGTTTTTTGTGTAATTCTGCTGACAAACCAACCAACCAACCAACACATGGACATCAGCGAAATCCTACAGACCAAAGTTCAACCTTGTGTACGCACAAAAAAGGGTCTTGGAAAATGCGTACCACACTTTGTAGGCATAAATTGGGATTTATAAAAAAAAATTAAAATAATAAAATAATTGAAATAATTCTTAGAAATGTGTCTAATTTGCTGAAACTTTGACCCATGCGTACAAACATTTTGGAAGCAAGGGGAATCATTTAATATCAAACAGTACTTAAAGTCTTATAAATGAGGCCCCCGGTAGCTGGAACATTGGTCAGCTATGGTCCATGATATAGCCAAATCTTTGGCAACTGCATGACCATAGCTGCTCCTATTACTTTTGCTGTAATTTGATTTGGGTAATGGTAATTCAGAATGGCTGGTTACTTTAAAGGAACACTAAATTCTCAAATTCCACTAAAACTGAAGCCAGGCATTTGAAGAACGCATGCGGTCACATTAATAACACAGTAGAAGACGTTGAAAGGCTGTATGGCAATTCCTCAAAGTGATGTGTCACAGCAAATGAACGCATTGTATTGAAGAGACTAAGGGTTAAATGTTCAGTCTGAAGCATCATGAGTCCAAGTTGACCTTCCGATGGAGTGTGACTGAAATCTTTTGTGTCCAATTAGCAGCTTGTGGACAAAGTATTTGAGTTTATGGAGCGGCTTGTCCCGTGTGATTTAATTTGTTAAATGTGAATCAGCAGTCAGCCCTCTGACTGATGTGTCAGAGTCAAAGCATCAGAAAATATCACCGTAACGCAAAAAACACCCTGACCGAGTGTCTTTTTTTTTTTTTTTTTTTTACATCAGAGCTGAGGGTATAATCGTTCAAATCCATTCCAGTTTAAGAAGTTCACGGCAGAGTCAGTGTTGAGGAAAGTGAATACCCTCAGCTGAGATGTTGTCTCGGTCAGGTGGCGCCTTGTGATTCCAGTTTGATCTGTTTTCTTGTTCTTGCGGGGATTTTAGAACCCTAAACTGTTATTGGGGCTTGAATTGTCCCGACCCTGGCAGGGGTAAAAAGATCTAGTGTATAAATAAGAAAACGCCCAAAATATTTAAAGTTAAGGGTTGTCGGAAAAAAAAAGTCTCAGACAACCTTCTTCAATAACCCAATTGCAATTTTAAATGCCGCTGATTATGTGGAACCTTGCATTGTGTACTATGGACATTACACAATATTATTGTTATATACTAGTGGCAAGCTACTGCGCAACAGTTAGCTAGTGTTGTTCACATTAATAACTGAAGCTCTTTTTTTTTTTTATAAAAATGAAGACATGACATTTCAGTAGAGATTATGTCAATATGTAAAATAAATGTATGCATTATAAAATGATTATTATTGTAGTATTTCTGGTTTATCAAAAGGTCGACTTATAACCCACATCCTCAGCACATAGAGGTTTTCTGTCCTCGATAGTAACACACAGCTGACAGAACTTTACGAGTAGTTTTAAGTACGGACGAGGCAGCCTTGCAAAGCTCAGAGGGGAATGAATTTGGCTCACTCCCCCTGGTTGTGTGCGAGCTTAAGAGTACTACAGCGATTTCATGTTGTACCTCTTTAAGCTCCACACTCCTAGTTTATAACAAAGGCTTTCTGTTAACAAGACTAAGAGTCTACAGCCACGCTAGCAGCTCTGTGAGGCACACTGCGCTTTGAGCCGAATGCTATTCTGCCACGCCTGCAATAACAATTCTAACTTACTGATGCGTGGCGGGTGTTGTTCTAGGTCGTCATAAAAATCTGCGACGCGTGACGACGCCTTCAGTATTGAGATGACGGTGTGAATAAATGTTGAAGCCCTTATCCGTCTTCAGCCACCTCGCCAGCTAACCTCGCGGCCGTCACCAAATTGACGTCAAACGATCTGAGGGCAGCTGGCGGCTAGCTGGAGCGTTCGTCCGATTGGCCGGATGGTGTTCTCAGCCCGCGTGTCCAAGCTCCATCTGATGGATTAAATGTCAAATTTTATTTTATTCCATTCATCACACCTCAGGCAGTCCTTTCGCGATGTGTTTGCGGTTCGGACGCTTTACATCATTGGCCCAAGTGGGGAAACAACCGCTTAACCCCGCTAGTGATGGCTTCTTTCTGTAACAGCAGGGCCACAGACGATGTAGAAGCCCTAACAATTCAACAAAGCAAAGTATACAGGGAATCAAAATGAGATGCTCGCACCACTTTTGTGTGAGGTCGAGCTGAAAAGAAACAAGCAAAGAGTGGCGTGGATGGAAGGGGTGATGGTGGCAGTGGTGGATGGAGAGGAATGAAGGTGGGAGTTGCCGTTAAGAGGGGAGGGTTATGCCCTTTTACATTCTTAGATGAGGATTAGCAATCACAAGTTCTCTGCCTGTTCCTGACCTGGCCTGGATTGTGAAGGCCGTTGCTGCCTCCTGGATCCTTTTTTTTTTTTTTTTTTTAAAAGCTCACACACCAAATTCTCTCCCTCGCATGCACTCAAATGATATGCGGCAGAATGTTTGCCATTTCCCCCTGGTAAAATATTTGTTAGCCCTCTAACTAACATTGTTGCTCGTGCTGAAAACCCTGTTTGAGTGTGCGATATGGCCGCACTGAACACAGTGGCAACCTACATCTGCTGTCACCTTTAATCACTGTTGATAGCCAAACAGGTCATGACTTT
The DNA here is from genome assembly GCA_900302685.1 of Spondyliosoma cantharus. NCBI lineage: Eukaryota > Metazoa > Chordata > Actinopteri > Spariformes > Sparidae > Spondyliosoma > Spondyliosoma cantharus. The sequence continues at coordinate 22,070 of OMLP01016643.1, forward strand.
CTTACAGTACCAGGGCAAAATACAACCTGAGGCCTACTCTGATTTGATGAAATAATGCAAAACCCCATCATGTTGATCATATACACTCGAGTGGCTAATACACTCTGTATATAACCTCAGATTATGAATCAAACTGCTGCTGAGCTGATGCAGATTTTGGGATCTGTGGAGTGAAGAGTGTATCGTTCACTAGACTTAAGGAAACATACCTTAATAAAATGCTTTTGCTTGACTTTTTTAAGGGGGAAAGCTCATGTTTTTCCTGGTTTTACTAATTACTGGGTAGCTAGAGGCCCTTTTATAAAACACTGGGTATCAACCCAGTGCACATGGGTCAGAAAATAAAAGTCAGAAGTCGTTGCAAAAGAGGATATTCTCAAGCGCATTTATGTAAGGGGTTTCTCTGCCTTTTCCTCCTGCTAAGCCCATTTTGTCACATTGTGCCTGACTGTGTCTTGAATGCTCAGTTGTTCTTCCGACTAGTTTTGAGTCTCGATCGCATGCGAAATAACTTGGCATGAGATGTGTCATAGTTCGGTCCTGACTAACCGCCTCTAAAAACTAATGAAGAACCATATGACCACGTGCAGGGGGCTATTTTTGCCACATGAGCTGAAACGGGTGAAACATTTCAGAAGACATTTGAGGTTCTCAGCCCAGTTAATTCCTTCTGCGTTGTTTCTGGTGTTGCGCAACAAATCCATTGTCTTTGACTTCAACTTTGATTCCCCGAGGAGCCTCGTGTCAAAGGGGCTGCAGCTGTCGCTCATGTAGACGAGAGATGACGTTGGAATGTGTCTCTAAGGTGCTAGAGGAATCAGAAACGCACGCGGGCACGCACGCACACACACACACACTAACACACAAACAATTAGGTCTTGCTCAGCAGCCCTTTTGTTGAGTTGTCAAACCAACTAGATGAAGAAGGAGCACAACTTTTAAAAATTCATACATATACATCAGACCTGGGAACTACATCCATATTTTATACAGTTGCTTTGTACTTATTTTAATTTCTCAAACTTATATGACTTCCTCCTTTTGTGGCGGATATGACCCAAAGTCCTTATGATATTGACTATTTACACAACAGATGTGTAATATATTGTATTATTGAATTATATTTGTCTTACATGAGATTGATGAGGCAAGTGTTTTGAATGTTATATTTAAAAAGCCCGCATTTACAGTGTGTTGGAGCGAGTCAGTCTTTCCTCCAATGCCTCCCATTTATTGCAAACTTTAGACACTCAAATCAATATATTCAGGCATACTGTATATTGGCTGATATGCAACAACAAACATGCAATTCAAAAACAAAGATATTGGTTTTGCCAATGTTTAAAGGAAAAGTTCACTCCAAAATGAAAATTCAGTCATTATCATAGTCATATTTTCAATTTGATTTGGGATTTGGGATTCTTTGTTTTTATTTTCAGTTGCTTTTTAAAGAATTTAAAACGAGCCCCCATCTGCCTCCGTTAAAGGATGAATGCTGCAAATGCTGTTTTGCTACGAAGATCCAGAAATATATTTTGTGGACTACAAAACTTGGCCTGGGGTTAACTGTTCTTTGAATGGTCACTCTGGGTGATCGCTGTTAGAAATAACAACTCTCAATCATAGTTTCATGGTTTGTCCACCATAAAGCCCTGACAAGTTTATTTTCGATTATAATATGTTCTATATAATAGATATTTGAATAACAATCCCTAGATCATCACATTTAGTAGCATTGGGATACATTTTTTTTTAAAGAAATTGGGGCTGATTTCATATCAGTATCAATGTTGATATCAATATTGACCTGAAAACCTCAGTATTATTTGGACTCTCTTTAATTATTAGGTCTTGTAGAAAAGCTGTCATAGCTTATTAGGTAGCATGCAAAGGACAATTTGTTTTTCTTTCTTCAGGAAAAGAGTCTGTCATGAACTGACTCTTGTGGAAAGAAGGAAAACTGACACATCCTGTTCTCAAGAAAATCATTATTATTATAATTGCGGGTGCTGTAAAGCCAGGCTTGTTCCCTTTACGTTCCCTAATGTACGTGTCTGTGTGTCTGTGTCTGTGTCTGTGTTTCCCAGGTCCCGAGGCGAGTGTGTGTCCATCATGCCGCTGTTTGGTAAATCCCACAAGAATCCGGCGGACATCGTCAGGACCTTGAAGGAAAACCTGGCCATCCTGGTCAAGCAGGATAAAAAGACAGACAAGGTAGAGGAGGACAGTGTGTTCTGTGTGTGTGTGTGTGTGTGTGTGTGTGTGTGTGTGTACGTGTGTGTGTGTACGTGTGTGTGTACGTGTGTGCACATGTGTGCATGAGTGTAAATGCCTGGGTGTTCAAGGGCCCAAGGGTGACAGACCTCTGTGACATTAGAACATGGAACAGCCTGGCCCTGTCATCTCCTGACACTTCACTGTCAAGGACGGTTCTC
>OMLP01016645.1:0-18585 GCA_900302685.1 Spondyliosoma cantharus
GAAACAAAGAGAGAGGAATGTGTTGCTGCGACGGCCCCATCAAAGCTGAGCTGTCACAGTACTCCGGTGTGAGTTACACTGATAATACAGCCCCGCAGGCTGGACGTGAGTCAAGCATCACACACACACCACAACACACACACACACACACACACATACACACACACACTGATACTCACAGACAATATGGCCCACAAACCGAGCTGGCCTTTACACTGTGGAATTCCCAGCTAAACAAAAAGCCTCCAGTATGTTTGATGTTTGGCAGCTAAAACTTCTTTGAAAAAGTGAAAGCCATGGTTGAATAATTAAAATGAGTCCTACCTCACCGCCCAACCTCCAGAGTGAGGCTGACTAGTAACAAAAAATCCTTGTTACCTTGTAATTGGTAAAGACTAACATGCTAGTAACACAATGACAAAAAAGTTGGATTAATGGTTCAATATCAAAATGCTAACATGTTCATGTTGATGTCAATGTCATTAATATAAGAATACTATTGAACAAAAACGTGCTAAATGCTACATGCTAATAACTCTTGCTAAAATGCTTTAGCAATGCTAACATGCTAGTATGCTAGGTCTATCACTGTAACATTATAATAACAATGTCATCCTTATAAAACTAATCAAACTAGCATATAACACTGACACACTAGTAATATTAGCATAATATCATCAACATGCTAATAACCCTAACATGCAAAACAAATATGACAACACTAACACTAAACTGCTAATGTAGCAGACTTTTTATCTGTGATAATACTAACAGTAAAAGGCTAACAACACGAGACGATCACACCATCACTTCCAAGCTTAAAACCAATACATGCTTAAAACATTAACATGCAACACTAAAAATGCTGAAATCACTCTCTGCGGATGACACTAACAAGTTAGTAACACTGTCTGCTAATAAACCTTAAAAGCTAATAACAATGTTGTTCTAATCAAAATAACTCCTGTACTCTGCATAACTGCACAAACAGCATTATCATGCTAACAACTATAACATGCTATTATTACTGTCATGCTAATAACAACACACTAATACTAACATGACATTAAAACTAAAGTATACTAAATAAAGTTATCATGAAAATGAGCACGCTAATGAGAACTAAAACTTAATGCTAATTACATTAGCACAACAAAACCAACAAGATATCTCTGTTGGACTCTGAATAATGTTCAGCATGGTTTTTATAAAGTAAGCTGCTTGCTTTTTAAGAAAACTAAACTGATTCTAATGAGACGTTTTATAGTTTCAGTAATTGAGTTTTGGGGAATTTTGAGTGTGAAAACATCACATTTGAAGACAAAGAAAGAAAACATATCTACCAACAGTTTGAGCTGTAGTAAGAGACCCAGATGAATGGAGCGTGTGGGTGGATGTGGATGTAAAACCTGCCACTGTGTTATTTCCTGCTGTCTTCCTGTTTTCTACATTTGTCAGTATGTGTCCATTGTGAGTGACCCGTCTGTACGTTCTACAGGGGCCGAAGTTCAGCTGCTTTTGTCCCCATGAATCAAAGAGTTTCACCAGGAGGTCGCGGCTCAACTCAGTGACACCAGGAGACACAATCAAATATAGACAAACACTGTAGAGTCAGACTATACCAGAATTAGAAACGTCCCCAAAATTTGATTCCCTACTGACTGGAGGATCTCAATCACCATATCCCAAGAACGACTGTTAAGCACCAGATGATATTGTTGAGCCTTGATCATTGTGTTACTGTTTGTGTTTATGTGTGCGTACCTGCGTTGTTGAGCAGGTTGTTAAGCCCCTCCTCCAGCTGTGAGTCAATGGGCGACTCTCTTCCTGGTTCCCAGTCGACATCTCCAGCCTCGCTCTCACCGTGTCCGCTGTCTTTGGTGCTCTGCCAATCAGAGCAGTCCTGACCTCCATATCTGCACAGAACGCACAACTGTCAGGTAAACATCAGAGATGACACGTTTCTCAGACGAGCATGTCCAAAAACAGAGAGAGGAATTTTATCTCAAGTGTTTCCATCCAACTGAATAGGCATGTTTGGTTCAGTTGCTTTCATTAGTTTGGTTTAAAACAAATTCAGTAGAAAAGTTCATGTTTTTAGTCACACATCTAGAAAATCGTCAAAAATAGACCAGTGAAATTTATGATGGGAAGTTGAGACATCTCTAGCCATGTTTGAGGCAACAAAACCAGGTGCACTAAACAAAATGTCTGGACATCTCCAGCTTTGTTTGTGGCGTCAAATACTGGACATTTCCGACGCGAAGTCAGAGCATTTCGAGCCGTGTTTTTCAACAAGATGTCAGAACATCTCCTGCTGCATTTGAAGGGGACCATGGGACAATATCCTTGTCAATATCCATCGCTTGTAGCATGGGACATAGGAACATCTTGTGCTGTGTATTTGAAGCCAATACATGATCTTCTCCTAACCCTAACCAAAGTGGTTTTGTGCCTAAAACTAAGCAGAGCGAAATGGTGCCACAACATACAATTGAAAATTGTTTCAGTGTGGTTGCAGAGATGTAAATTGCCAACTTTTACTTTGTTGATTGGGCTGAAATTGAGAGACAAACATGGATATGATGACCCCTGAGCAGGCCTCGCCCTTCAGGAGCATGATGGGTTGAGCTTGGTCGTCAGGAAAATTCAGCTCACCTGGTCAAGTGGCAAGACACAAGGACACATCTATAAACTGGTGGCAGTCAGCCACTCACTCTCCCCAAGCATCCGCACTCTTTCTAACCCTGAACAAAGAAATGTCACCTGAAAATGTTTGTTAACCTTTTTGTAAATTGCAGGTGATTTCCTACAACCCTGAGTGCCACATTTGAACATCAACAGACAGAACTCCAGTGCTAGATCTCAAGACCAGAGGTCTGTCACAAGATAAGATGGTGATAAAATGCCTGAGGTATTAGGTGGTAAATCCATTGATAACACCCCCAACCCCATCACACACACACTTTCAAACCTGAAGGGCTGCAGTATCTGAGTGTGTAGCTGCAGGCGGGCCCAGACAGGAAGTACCAGTCAGATAACGGTGAGCTCACAGATGAGTTAGTCACTCCGAAGCAAACATATACAAACTCATTTTATTCAGGCACTGCAGATCTTATCCGAGTGTGAGGTGAGGAGATAAGTCCACTTGTTTTCACTTCAAGTTACTTCATGACAACTTTAAAAAAACATGCTAATGTTCAAATAATGATTAGGACTTAAAAACAATCGGAATCATGAACAAAACAAATCCTCTGAAGTTAATGATAAAATAATGCCTGTATCATTAACTTTTAAACACAAAGGAGCCTTTTCTAATCTGACGTCCATATCAACTGGAGAAAATAAGGTTTGTGTGTGTGTGTGGGTGTGTGTGTGTGTGTGTGTGTGAGTGTGGTTTGCATTGAAACAGTGCCTTGTGTGTATCAAGGTGATGTCAGATCTAATCTAATCGCCTGGGTGCTGCTGAGGTAGCTTCTTCCTGTCAGAGACTCTGAATCACTCCGACAAAGCTGCCATAACTTGCCTGCACACACGCATAAACACACGCAGACACACACACACACACAAACTTGAATACTTCAGGGGTTATGAGACACTCTTCCTGTGACACTGAGCGTTGGACTTTTGTGTCCTGTTAGTCTGTTGCTTTTATTTCAGTCACAGCAGGTCAGTCGGTCAGAAACACGGAGGAAGACGTTTATCAGCCACAACTTCTGACTTTCACCTCATCAACAAAAAGCAAAAGTCAAGCGCAGCTTTACTCGTACCTGGTCACTGTTTTTACCCTGAACAAGAAAGATGTCGGGACATTTTACCAAAGCGGACCCCAGGCTCTGTTTTTGTATTGCTTCGACCGATTGCTGCTATCCTGACTGTGTTTTTTTGCTTCAGACATATTGATTGCTTGTTTCTGTGAACAGTGAACAGCACAAAGGTGAAGGGAGGACAGAGGGGTTTAATTCAAATAAAGAAGATTAAGAATTCTCGGTTCACCCAAAAATGAAAATTCAGTCATTATGTCCTCATATGATGGAAATTCAGGTGACATTTTGTACCACCCAAACATTTCTGGAGTAAAACAGTGTTGCAGCATTCTCGTACACAACTGAATTAGATGTGAATAAAAACTTAAAAAAAAAAAAAACTCAATTAAACATAAAATGGCTCCATGCAGCAAAGTCTCTGGAAGCCCCAATATCCAAATGAATTTGAAAAGTTATTTATGTTATTTGCACCCTTTTTACAGCGTAAATCTTCACTGTAGCTGCTAAGATAAAAGTGTTAGCTCAGAAGTGGGTGAACAAGCTCAACCACACTTTAAGGATGGAAATAAAGCATTTTAAAAACACTTTGGGATGATCACAGGGCTTCTGGAGACTAGGATTGTTTAGGAGAATGCTGCAATGCTTCACCTGACTTTCCTTCAGCATGGGGGGAGGAGATGATGACTGAATTCAAATCAAAATTTTAACATTTCTTTTAATAGATGTAGCAGAACCATCACTGAGTCACTCTGCCGGTAATGTGGTGGTTCCGTCACAAATACCGTAATAAAAATGAAAACTTTCTGCTCCATGTGCTTAAACTCTGTCTATCACAGCTGTATAAAGGCAGTGGATGTATGGTAAATAATGTTCATGGTGTCTAGGACCATGCTGAAAAGAGTCTCAAATCTGTTTAAATCTGCAGCCTCCAGTTTGGAGCGTGGTGCACCACAGCACAGTGACGTTATGTGCAACTGGCTGCTGACTGATAGAATCACATGCACATGACACGAGGCCGCTACAATATAACCACACACACGTCTGCATGAATCAGACTGGTTGCATAGAACCAATAATTTGTGCAGTCGTGTCTGATTTTACAAAAACAAACTAAACTGTCGTGCAGAGCTAAACATCTGTGAGTCCTTAAAATAGGCGGCATTCCCCTTTAATGTCTGTCTGTTCTGCTATCAGAGGCAGCCTGGTTTGATCAGAGAGCGCAGCAGTGATCACAGTCAGCCAGCTGGCTTCGAAACAATCCTCTGCTGATGAAGAGAGTGATGGAAAGGAGGAGGAAAGATACGACATCAAGATGTTCTCTTGTGAAGTCAAGCAGCAAGGCCAACAGAAGAGACTGTGGTCAGGTGTAGTGACCTGTGTTAACGGCCTCATTATTATCACCTTGAAGATTTAGTTTTGCACTAAAGGGATACAAATATTTATTTTGAAATGTTGTAATACAAAACATTTGAGTTTTGTCAAGTCTGTGCTAAAAAAAAAAAAAAAAACGTGTTGGCGGTGAGAAACAGAAAAAAACCACAAACAGCCACAAAATAAACCCAGCGTCTCTGTTGTGTTTTCATTTTGAAAACCTCAGACTGAAACCCACACGAGAGACAGGCAGTGTGAGGTCCCTCTCACCACATTTTACATGAAGTTACAGACAAATGAGATTACATTTTACTGTATGGTAAATGACACGCAATCTAGAAAATTCCCAGTGTTTCTGCCCTGCTGTTAACTTCATCTAAACGCTGAACACAACACAAACTCTGGTTGGAGACACCAAATGAAAATCTGGAGGCTTTGTATCAAATACTCTTTTACTATCCACAGGAGGAGGAGCTTTTTGGTTTGACTTTGTTGTGGGTTTGTTGTGTCTGTTCTTCAGAGGAGGAGGATGGAGGGAGGAGTGGGAGGATGGAGGGATGTATTGAGGATGAGGGAGTTGGACTGACCTGCGATGAGAGTATTTGTTCCCCCTGAAGTTTGGCCTCGGCTGCAGCTGACCCTGCCGGAGGAGGGAGAGGAGCTGGGAGATCTGCTGCAGGGAGGAAGGAGAAACAGAGAGAAGAGGAAGAATGATTTTAAACATAATGTAAAGACTTAATAAAGAATCAGTCATCATTCGTTTCATCATCAGCTGAACTGAAACCATGAAAATCGACAAAATATAAAGATTTGTGAGCGTCAAACGACTGGGTATTTTTAAGGAGACCTCAGGACCATTTTCAATTACATTTTTTGGAGACAAAACCAGGTATTTTAAACTTGACCAGCAGCACAGTGTTTTGAACCTAAACAATGTTAAGCTGCAACATAAAGAAATGTAAAGATCCAACATAACAGTGGTTTGAAGAATCGACTGATTTTACAACATTTATTCTGGTCGCTTGGTTAACTGATGAGGCTTCTCATGTAAAACACTCCAGCTGATCGTGATCACTCGACCAGTGGGTGTGTCCTTGTGTAGTTTTAACTGCTGAGCGGTGTATGCAGCTGACTTGAGCTCCGCTCAGGTAGAGAGTGAGTAAACATTTTCGATTTTTTTTGCTTAGCTCTACAGTGTGAGAACCGAGCGGCTACGTCCGTCTCACTGCTCATAGCTTTATGCTGACAGCCCTGTTATACAGCGGATACACACTGCACACCAGGGAGGAAACACACACACACACACACACATTGGTGAAGGTGTGTGTGTGTGTGTGTGTTGGCATTGCTAATATATGACTTTGTTTAAGCCATGACATTAGTGTGTTTTTGCACGTGCATGCTGCTGTAGCCACAGGAAATGGCCTCTACGTAGAAGCCTATTCTTCTCTGGCCCGTTTCCTTCTAGGATGGGCTGCGAAATATGGACGAGTGGAGGAGCTCTGTGTGTGTGTGTGGGTGTGGGTGTGGAGGTGTTGAGGTGGAGGTGAACTGTAAATCCCCCTCCTCGCAGGCGTCCAGCAGGCCTCTTCCTCTGCGACCTCGAGGGAGGAGAGAACCGTCTGAAGGCCGATGAGTGCCAACTGGGCCAGCTAGGAGGGTACAGGAGGAAAAGAGGGGGATTCTGGGTAAAAAAGAAAAAGGCCCCTTCCTGCCTCTAATGGGATTCACGTGAGGATGTCGGACCTGGCCGAGCTCTTTGTTCTGTCTGCTGGGCGTTGGCAGCAACTTTTGCCCTCATTGACGCAGGTCTGTGTTTTCACCAGCGCAGCTTTTCTGCAGTTCAGAAGTGTTCAAACTGATGTTTCTGATGACTCCCTGATTGTTAACATCTATCTGAATGTTTCTGGATGATTTATTTGAAATGGGTTTTCTTCTTCTTTAAACAGCACCTGACAGTGGCTCCATCTATGTTTTGATCAAACTTCATATTTGATTGTAGTGGACCGAAGCTTAAAAGATACCACATCTGTCATGCAACACTCTGGCAAGTCCAAGAGGGTAGAAACCGAGCCTGACCCAAGCGCGACAGGAGTTCTGTTTTTTAGGTCAGAACCCAACTCGAGCCCAATACAGTTAATGTAAGGTGAAGCACTGAGTTTGTGTTACCCTTCATGCAGTTGTTACCATGATTACAGCATGTCTGTTGAGCCTGATTACAGAGTAGATGACTGTGAGAAGATTTTACGATTTAACATTTAGAAAATAATCTATACATGTATTTTATTCCTGTGGTTACAGATGTACTTGAGTTACATCCAGGAAGTAACTGCTGCTGTCCACTAACGTGACCAACCCAAAACAAACCTGGATATCATTTCAAATTTTTGTACGAATATGCCTGTAGGGTTCCATTGGGTCCCGATGGTACGGGTCAGATATTCATGCTTTAATAGAGTGCACAGCCAATCAATTATGGTCATGGTTCACTAAGCCTCCCTCATCCATGAAAGCAGAAGATCCCATTAGTTCAGTATTCAGTGCATCCACATTAAAGGAACTGTTCATCCAAAAATAGGTAATTCAGCCAAAGTCAGGTGAAGTTTCGTAGTGCACAAAACATTTCTGGGGCTTCATAGCAAAACAGCGTTAAAGCATTCTCCTTAACAACTGAAGCAGCTGGAGACTTTAGATGGGGTGCTGCTAAGCTAATAGTGAGCATTTCAGCTTAAAAAGAGTGTAAATAACAATAACATTTACAGCAATTTGGGATCTCAGGGCTTCTGGAGACCTGGATGATGCCACACATTATTATGCAATGTTTTGTTTTTGTTGAAATCTACATTTTAAAACACGTCCCCAGCTACTTCAGTTATTTAGGAGACTGCTGCAATGAAACTTTCCATCGTGCTCACCAGTATCACACATGCAAAAACTTTAAAACATCTTTAAAACGCAGCCGACCACAAATTTAACCGTTACTTGATTAACAACACTATGTTGTTTGCAGTCACAGTGCCGTCCCACTCTGATGGTTAAATCCATGTACATTCAGTATCTGTAGCTGACAGGCGGTGCTCTGCTTCATTATTCTACTCTGCTCTCTGAGCTGCTGTTTTTAGCCTGAGCTGTTTTGCTTTCCTCCGGCTGCACCAGCGCGGTAAAAGTGTTTTTTGGGTCATTTGTAAGTGACAGAGCAGCGTGTCAGGGTGGTGTTAGTTTACACTACAAACACATCACAGCTTACTTTAGCCGTCCCGTCCATACCCTCCTCAGAGCCTTAGTGGTCCCCCTCCTCTTCCTCCACCTCCTCCTTCACCTCCTCCTCCTGGTTTCAATATGAATCTGATATGTGATATTCAGTAAAAAGGCCTGTCGGAGTTTCTCAAGGGAGATTACTGTCTGTGACACATGAGCACCTGAATAAACTCACTGCTTTTTCTCTTCACAGTCATCCGTCAGCTAGTTATACCCCCCGACACACACACACACACACACACAAACACACACACACACACATACACACACACCTCTACCCAACTCCGGCCTTCAGGCTGTCTGAGTAAGTCATCATACAGGAGGCATGAAAATGCAGAGAGGCTGCTGGGAAAGTGTATGCTGGTCTATGTGCATATATGTGTGTGTGTGTGTGTGTGTGCGCGTGCATGCGTGCGTGCGTGTGTGTGTGTGTGTGTGTGTGTGTGTGTGTGTGTTCAGAATAATCTCAAAGCCTGTAGGGGGCTTAATTAGTCCAACTCTAAGCACATGTAAGTACATGTTGAAATGAATATGATTAGTTTTAGATGGAGCTGTATTAGATTTAAACATTTTCCAGCAGCCGTGCATTAGCCTTAATGTTGAAGAAAAAAAAGATACAGAGGAGAATGTATATATGAAGATATTAATCACACACACATTAGACATTAGGGGAATCCTTACTGCAATGCAGTGCCTTTAGCCCTTTCATGCAAAAGTTATTAAATCACAAAGTGACAATGCACCCAAGAGTATATTCTTGGGGGAAAAAAAATGAAAAAATAATCTGATTAAAGTATTTCATCACCCTTTGTGGTTGCAGAATAGTTTTTACCTGTCTGGTTTTCTGGTATGCTGCCTTCTCAAAATGATAAAGACCTTCAAGGATAATGATCAGATGGAATTGGTGATAGGACCATGGCTTTCAAATATCTGCCTACTGTGATGGAGGCCATACATGAAAGGGTTAAACAAAGTGAAAATAAGTCGATAAGATACCAAACTCACCTGCACTTCTGGAGAAGCAGATGAAAGCTCTATGGAGTCTCCAAACGCAGCCATGGACAGACGAACCAGGTTTCGAAGCATCTGCCGATGTTCTGCATCGTGCCCCCCTCGTCCCTCCGAGGTCTTTGGCCTCCTGAGAGTTGCCTGAGATGCTGAACACTGCACTTCCTCCTTTTCCCCCTCAGCACGAGTCTGGCGCTTCAAGGTGCTCGAATGTGACACTGAAGAGGATGATGAAGGGTTCCTGGATGTTTGAAGAGTCCGGTAGGACGTGGCAGGTGTCAGAGGCAAAGAGCCATCAAGTTCAATGTTTCCAGGTTTCCGAAGCGTTCTGCTGTGGTGGGGTTGAGACTGAGTGGAATCCCCTTCTGGGTAGCCTTGGGAATGGAAGCTTGTGTTCATGACTGATGGTGTTAACGTATACTGTCGCTCAGTTTGTAGATCCTCTGACATCATTGGAGTCGAAGAAAGAGGCTGGGCTTCACTGTCATCTTCAGGAGGATCCTCTTTTCGCCCTCTAATGACAGGAATTAGCTGGATGTCTGACTTCCTGATGTTCTTCTGAGGGCGCCGCGGGTGGCGGGTGTATGTCGATTCCGCCTGTCTGCAGTTGTAAGCCCGGTTGTCCCGTTTCTCTGGCCGGCAGAACGTTGTCACCAAAGCAACAGCCAGCAGAAGCAGCAGGCAGGTGGCACCCAGGCAGATCGCCATCATCATGGTGAAGCTGAGCTGTCCGCGGTTACCAGGTGACGAATTCTTCAGGTGGTCCTTGAGATTGATGAAAGTCACCTCCAGAGTCGCCTTCGTGGCCAGGCTGGGACTGCCCATGTCAGACACAGCAATGTCGACCTTAAAGGTCTTCCCGATTAGCTCAGTAGCATTGGTGGTGTTAACAAACAGCTGCCCTGTAGCCTCGTCCAACCAGAACAATCCATAAGGGTTCCCATCAGTGATAAGGTAGCTGAGTTGTCCACTCAGCCCAGAGTCGGGGTCTTCTGCTTTTATGGTGGATGCAAGGAATCCAACCTCTCTGACTGAGTGATTGATCGGCAAAGTGGTGGAGGCCTCTTCCATGTCATTCCCAAGCTCAGTCACAATCTCCCCCCTGTCTGCATTGACAGGAACACTTAGAGAAGCCACACCCTTTCTGGGTTTGGGCTCCTTGATGACTGGGTAGTTGTCGTTCACATCCTGGATATCGATTTGCACTGTGGCCGTGCTGGTGAGAGGTGGATGACCCTGGTCGACGGCCTCTACAATGAAAGAGTAGGCATGGGAATCCTCGTAATCCAGTGGAAGCTTGACACTTATGATGCCGCTTGTTGGGTGGATGGAGAAAGACTCTGTGTCAGGTTCTACATCATTGCCATTGCGTATGAAGTAGGACACTCTTCCACTGAGCTCCAAGTCAACATCGGTGGCTTCTACTTTGAGAGCCTGGTAGCCTGCCATGTTGTTCTCACTGAAGGACGCCTTATAGATGGAGGTGGAGAACACAGGGGCGTTGTCGTTCTCATCCAGAACATGGACAGGCAAGTGTTTAATACAAGACAGTGGCGGATCTCCATAATCCTGGGCAAGGAGAGTGATGTTATAATGCATCACCTTCTCTCGATCCAGGCTGCCATTGGTGACGATCATGTAATTGTCGCCGTGGATACGTTTAAGGCGGAAAGGGCCTGATCCTTTCTGAATTTGTGCTCTCACTTTGCCATTGTTTCCTGAATCTGCATCAGAGACCATCACCAGAGCAAGGAAGGTGTCTTCTTGGGCTCCTTCCAGCACAGTCGCCACTGGTGAGTTAGGTGGAGTCCAGGTCATGTGTATCCTCGGTGCATTATCGTTTACATCTCTAAGCTTGACGTGCAGTTTGCAGTGCGTGGGAATCGCATTGGGCCCGCGATCACGGGCCTGTATGATAACTTCATAAGAGGTCTGGACCTCATAGTCCAGGGGAGCTAAGAGACTCACAGCTCCAGTTTTTGGATCCACAAAGAAGCGCCTCTGAACCTCCGGACGTGTGTGCTTACTGAGTGAATACTGCACCTCCCCATTTGCACCTTGGTCGGGGTCAGTAGCCTTGAGGTTGATGATGGTCGTCCCACGGGCTAGGTCCTCTGATAGCTCCACAGTGGGGGTGCTGTCCTCAAATGTGGGGCTGTTATCATTAGAGTCTTGAATATTAACACGGACTAATGTGCTGCCAGACCTGGGGGGATTCCCCTTATCCCATGCCACCAGGGTGAGATCAAATGAGGCCTGAACCTCCCGGTCCAGTTCTTTGATCACCACCAGCTCTGCCTGTTTTGTCCCACCTGGAGCTACGGTCACATCCAGAGCGAAGTGTTGGTTGACCGACAGCGAGTAGGTCTGGAGGCCATTAGGTCCTGCATCAGGGTCCACGGCACGGTCCAAAGGGATTCGCATCCTGAGGCCAGCTGTCTCTGAGATCTCCACTTCCTGCACTGCGCTGGGGAAGCTGGGACTGTGATCATTCTGGTCCATCACCTCCACCCGAACCCGCAGGCAGTTCACAGCACCACTCTTCCTGTAGAGGACGCTGAAGGCCAGCTCGCACAGGTCCGACCCCCGGCACAGCTCCTCCCTGTCCAGCCGGCCCTGGGTGGACACAATCCCATCTCGAGTGCTGACGGAGAAGGGAAGGGCTTTTTCATGCTCCACCACCTGGAAATCCTCAAAAGGACCACCTTCATCCCTCTGGCGGAGGTCGTCCACCAAACGGCCGACCCGGGTGCCCGCAGGCTGCTCCTCCCAAACCCGGTACTGGATGGTTACTGATGATGGCTCAGAGGCGTGAGCGCCAGAGCAAAGACTCAGGAGCAGAAGCAGAGCCAGCAGCATAATGATGTGAAGTAATCTCCTGACTAGTGGTTAAACAGACATTTCTAAAAGTCACTATAAAAGAAAAAGACAAAATTTAAATAACTTTAAAACTGTGTTCTTTTGAAAGTTAAAAATATCAGTAAAGTATATTCCATCTATGTATCTGTAAGACACATGATATAGAAAGATGATCAAATCCAAAATAATCTACAATTTCTTCACACAAAACAAACAACCTCAACCAAAACCAGTGAAAGAAAACTGGTGGTTTTGCAAAACAAATACCTAGAAAAGAAAAAGAAAAAAAAAACTCCATACAGGAGAGAACTATAGCAACCTAAAATTAAGATATCATTTTCTCTGTTCATAAACCTCCAGCCTCTCTCTGCCTGCTGTTATTACTCACTCACACAGCTGCTGGCGTCCTGCCTCTCACTTCGTCCTCAACTCAGGAAAGTTTTGCTCAACTGAGAAAGTTTGGATTTGGGTTTCCACATGCTAGCGGAGCCTCGGCCAATCCAAAGGGAGGAGGAGGGTCATATGCAAATGTATCCAGACACAAAGAGAAAAGCCCTCCTGCCCTGAGGAGACTCGGCACAACTCTGGATTGCTTTTAAAGAAACTTGACACCGCCTTCTCTTCCCCTTTCTGTCTGCATAAAGTCATCATGACCTTCCATCTGAGCACTTAAAATCATTTGGAAAATGTGTGTTCCTTCAAATCCCAGAGGGAGCAGGACGTATATTTACACTTCATCATAGTGATATATGATTCAGGCTTTTGCTCTGACAGCAGAAATACATATACAAAAAGGGCATCATCATAAATACAGCGACAGTTTCACAGCTGTCAGTCATCAGTAAACTTCTTTGTGAAAGCAGACAGGCTTTTTTTCCCCTCAAAGTATAAAGAGTAAATTATTATTGTGTATTCTTTAAATCCAAACTTTAATATGTCCACAATTTAAGACAGCTTTCTCTTCTTTGAGTTGACACTTGTTTTTGATGTGTGTCCTTGGAAATGAACAAGATGATATGGTTGTTTAAACGCGGGGAAACACAATCCTTGAAGACTCATCCAGCTATGAAGTGAATGCTGAAAATTCAGACGCCTGTCCTTAATGTGACACAACTCACATTCCAGCTTTTTCCAATATATAATTATGAGGAGTTAGAGCGTTCATCTCCAACCACGTCCAGACATTTCTAGCAAACCAGGGGCAGGAGCTCATCCCAGTCATTCCTTTGCAGTTAAAGGTTTGTTTGTTAGTGAAGGGAGTCCTTTGTATAACGTAAAATTATCATAAATTCCTTCCTCAGTGAAGGAATGATGGAGAAGCCATGCACAGAAGATGTATTATATAAGTAGCTGATCAATTAAGATTTGTTTCCAGCAAAAAAGATTAAATTCCTGCAGACACTTTTCAACTCTGCATTGATTCGATTCATTTAAATTTGACTCGTCATTTCGGTCACAAAAACTTTTGATGGTTATGATGGTGGTGATGTCTTGAGAAAGGTCTTTGTGAGCAAGACCTTTATTAGTAAATCAAATCAATGCAGAAAGGGAGTTTGTTTGTTCCAGAATTAGATCTTTTAGATGATTTGATTCTTTGCACCACAGAGCGAGATGGGGGAGGGCTGTGTGCATTTTGCATTCCACTCACTGTAGAATGTGTTCCTATTAAAGTTTCGGTCAAAATAGACGATTGTTTAATGTATATGTTTATGAAGTTTCGGGAAGTTTCATGTTCTTTTTCAAAGTTTTCTTACTCCCAACTCGTCAAATACAGCAGCTTGGTGAGTGACCTAAAGCTTCAACCTGTGACACTCTACCCACACCTCTAGTGTCAGTTGTGTATGTGAAGGGCTCCATGGTTAGCAACTTAGCAATAATTTAGTAACATTTTGTTAAATTTTCCAATTAAAGCTTGATGACAAACAAAGCAACATATCATGACTTTTGGATTGTTTTTAACTTTGTCATGATTTGGTTGAAGTAACAAAACTATGTGTTTTGGTGCATTCTTTGAGTCAAAATAACTATGTTCAGTCATGTGTCTTATGTAACGTAAGTTATGTCATTTACATACATTAACTTACAAACGTAACATTACTTCAGACATACACCCTCAAGTAAAAGAGTTAGTTATTGTACTAAAGTTTAACACACAATATTGTATTGTATCATAATGCTGTCAAAATTACAACAATTTAGTATACATTTAAGGGTGATCAGCAGTAACACTTGATTGAATAAACATCTTTAATCAATGTTTGCTAACAGTCAAATCACTATTATCTTTTAATTAATTTCTGGTAAAGTAAAAAAAAAAATCAGGTGCTTAAAATAAACAATTGGTCAATAAATGGTTTACGAAGCATTGAATTGTTTGTTGACAATTGAATAACTATTAACTAATGTTTAATTCCATATAAATGTACTATTCATTTATGATGGTTATTATAAAGTGTCAACACATGTTTTAAACAGATTGTTTCATTATTACATATACATTACATTGTGCCATTACATTAAAGTTTAAGTTAAAGTTATAATTCAGAAGACATGTCAGTGGAAGTTTGCAGACTTGAGGAAATACAATCCTCTCACAAGCTGTTTTTATATTGGGCAGCAAGCCGCCAATTGGCCGTCATTTTTGTGGCTAGGTCCACGGATTTAGACAGAAGGCGGTAAATTGGTGGCCTGTTTTGGTCCACCAATTTGACGCCTCGGAGGGTACATTTATTTCCATCTCCATTGCTATTGAAATCCGAGACGCCGATGTGCTGGCAATTGCGTGAGATGGGCAGAGGTGTCGATGACCTGCACTGTTGTGCGGGCCACAGCTGGGGAGTTTTAAAACCAGGAAACAGCTGATCACAGCAGTCAGTCCATCATTTCATCTGCGGACATCAAGATGTGCAACTGGAAAGCCGCTGAGATCCGGGAGATGCTAGCGGCTTTTGGAAAAGGAGGAATATTACACCTCCCATTTAGATAGACAAGGCGGAAGATTGCCACCTTTACCTTGCAGCAAATGTGCCACGTTTTCTATCTAAAAGGGGCTAGAGTCTTTAAAAAGACTATGTCGAAAACATTATGTGAGACAGTGCTACAGATGAAGATATTTCTGTCTCTTCTGGCTCCGGTTGGATTAAAAAACCTGCAGATACCAAGTTAAAACCATTAAAACCAGTCAGAGCTCAACAGCTGCAGATCCACTGAGCTGAATGACTTCCCAGCATGCTCAGCGCTTATTTTTCATTCAGTCCTGCGGGCTGAGAGAGAGTCAGGCCGAGGAAGGTTCAAGAGTATCACTTTCCTCTCGGCTCAGAGGGAGGGGGACTGTTTAAATCATAAAGACATCAGCACTGTCATCTTCTAATGCACAGAGCGATGGATGACTGAGGACACACTGACGGGGTTGGACGTTGCTCACAAGTATTATTTTGACGCTTTGAGCACCACAGGCTGAATGCCATCTAATGCCATTTCATTGAAGAGAATGTAGACAGCTCCAAAACTCTGCAACTCACACAAAAACGTTCAAGATGGGTAAAATACACAAGAACTATTAAATCCTAAACAGAACCAGAAATATTTAAAATGACCTCTAAGTTTCTGTGAAGTCTGCAGTCGCCTGTGGAGGAGATCCAAACCTGAGACGTCCAGACAGAGCAGAGGTCAGCCAATCCGATTAGATTATCAGCAAAACAAACACCATGAACCTCCTGTCTGCAGCCAATCAACTGGCTCAGTGTGTGTGTGTGTGTGTGTGTGTGTGTGTGTGTGTGTTGAGAGAGAGAGAGAGAGAGTACATTCCCAGTTGAAAAAAGGTTACAGGAAGTGAGTGCTTTTGCAGACACACACAGGAACACGTCTGTTTCTAATTAATCCACCACCTGGATGAAGGTTTGTGGTCAGAACGTAGCAGACCATCAATCTTCAACTTTCTTCACTTCAAGACGCTCAGTTGAAGCTGTTCAACATTAACTCTTTCAGTGTTGCATCATTTGCTTTCATTCATTTTCATTTGAAGTTGATATACAATGTGTCTTGTGTTCTTTAGCTGCTGGAAATGTCTGAATGAGACTTTACAGTTTGACAGGAAGGAACAACTGAAAGGAAAACCAAATGGAGAACATCTGCAACGGGGATTTGGGACAAGTTTGTGATTAAGGTTAACCTTTCTTTTACATTGTTATCTGCAAGTATAGCTGATCCCTCCCTCCTCTTACATGGCTGATAACAGATCACAGCATGCTGGCTTATCACACAGACATGTGTTAAGTGAAAGAAAAACTCCCTGAACTGTTCAACAAACCACATTTATCAGTGTTCTAAGGAAAACATCCAACACATTCTTCAAGATACTGAACGTTTACTGGACTTTTTTTCGGACCAGTTCCATTTAACATAATGTTTTTACAAGAGGCAGCCACAGTGAGCTGTAAGATGACTACTGCAACACAAGAACTTCCACTTTTTGATTTGTTGATGATACTTTTTTTTTTTTTTTACATTTATCTCTTTTTACAAACCTGCTCATAGCAATAGATGTTATTTTGTATGAAGGGCTTCAAACAAACCATGTTGTGTACATGGAGAGAAGAGAAGAAAATGAATTTTATAAGCAATCACCAGTCATTTGTGAAATAAACTGGAAGCTCAGTGTAAGAATCTGTCCAGCGTTGGCCCTGGA
Organism: Spondyliosoma cantharus; assembly: GCA_900302685.1. NCBI lineage: Eukaryota > Metazoa > Chordata > Actinopteri > Spariformes > Sparidae > Spondyliosoma > Spondyliosoma cantharus. The sequence continues at coordinate 16,951 of OMLP01016645.1, forward strand.
TGTCACCAGGTCATCAAGGCAAGCGACGCCTTTCACCACCAGCCTCCTGTCCTGTCGAAGGCAACTTATTGTAGCTTTAATAGGTGTTTAGAAAAGTGGCAGCAGATTTAGAGCTTCAGCCGAGTGTGTGTGTGTGTGTTTATGTTTGTGTGTGACCCCATTAGCAGCCATTAGCGCTTCATTCAACAGTACATTCACCTTTTGTTTAGCCTATGTGTGTGTGTGTGTGTGTGTGTGTGTGTGTTTCTTATTAAACATTTTTTGGTCTTTTGAGCTCCCTGTAAGTAAGTGAAGTAACTTCACTACTTTACTGAGTTAACATAACTCTGCATTGACATTTGGTTTCACACTGAACTTAAACAGTGACCTGCTTGATAAAAGTCCTCTACTTGTTTGACCCAACCATCCACCTCGTCCTATTTGGACTTTCTTGCATTAAACTACTCCTGACTTCCTCCTCTGCTGCTGTAATAATTACTACGGCCACTAGAAGTCACTGCCTAACAAGAAACGTAAATATGGTAGGTAACAAGCTGCTTTGACAGCCAACCTGTATGGAGGTTTATGGTATTCCTGAAGAGCTACGTTTGAGTTTTTTTGTGACCACCATGTTGTTGAGGATGAATTTCATTGCACCGTGAGAAGAAAAATAATCAAGATTTTTTCTGTTTTTCTAATATTTTAGATTTATTTTATGTTTTTTTTGTTTTTTTTTATGTTTTGGTGGAATTTATATAAAATGCCTGAGATGAGATGAAATAAAATGTTCCTTTTTTGTTGATTTATAGAACTTTATGTTTGATTTGTGACTGTTGTGTTTCTTATTGTCGGGTGTCTTGTAAAGCCATCAGGTGCAGGACACTTAAATAAACCAACCAATCATTTAATCAATCATTTCTACTATATCACTTTTATACAGATAAAGCGACACACCCAATGAGAAATAGCAGAAATATACATTTAAAACCTCTAAGTATGACAGTCTCACCCTCACCCAAACTCGACCTTCAGTACTTTCTGTCTGAACCTTCGCCCGATTGGTGGATCCCGCCTGACAACAGGTGATGACATCAGTTTGTTCACACCCAATCAATGATCGTGCTGAACTCCTTCACCTCCAGTTCTATTGTTTGACTGAACCACTGATTTGTTTACATGTTAACCTCTGAACTCCTCCTCCTTCTCCTCTTCATCACCTCCTCCACCCTTCTCCTCCTCCTTAAACATTTCTGCAGACATTCCTCCTCCTTCTCTCCTCCTCCTCTCCATCCTGCCTCCTCCTCCCTCACCTCTTCTCCTCCCCTGCATCTGTGGACGAGTTTCCTGTAGCAGGAAACAGCTTGATGGTGGAGGTCAGAAACAGGATGTCCTGCAGAGAGGAGAGGAGAGGAGAGGAGAGGAGAGGAGAGGAGAGGAGGAAACAATACGGGAGATGAGGGAACGAGAGGGGAGCAGAGGAGGAGATGATGATGTAGAGATAAAATAAGGACAGGAGAGAGGAGAGGACAGGAGGAAACAGGAGAAGAATCAAGGGGATAAAATAAAGTGTGGCGAGAAGAGAAGAGGACGATAAACAAGGAGAGGAGAGAAGTAGAAAGAAAAGGAAAGAAGGACAGATGAGGAGAGAGGGCAACA
>OMLP01016652.1:0-45974 GCA_900302685.1 Spondyliosoma cantharus
TCACAAGCTCACAGCAAACCCAACAGAGTCACATGTTCAAAAAGAACATGTGTGTGCTCATGCATTTCTGTGTGATCCAGTGTGCTTGTTTTCTGTTTGTTCTGTTATTGTGTATGACATGTGAAAAGGTCCTGGGGCTTTCACATGCGCACACACACACACACACACACACACACACACACACACACACGGTAGGGAAAGGGGAAGTGTGGGATGTCCTCCAGGCCTTCTGTGGCCTTTTCAACAAGCTGTGAAGCGTCTAACAGCACCATTTGCAAATAACTCAGTCTGGTTTTCCTGATACTTCACCAAAAGTGGCACAGAAAGTTCACGTTTTTGCACACAGAAAAAACCTTCATAACGTGCAAGTTATCTTTTTGTGCCAGGCTTCCCTCAACATTACCTAGAAAACATTGATCTACTGACTTATCAGGTATTTGGCGGGAACTCTTGGCAGTATAAAGAAATGTTGTTGGTGTCAGTTTTCAAGGGTGGAAAAATACTTTTACTCATACAAAAATGATGTTCATCGCTGAAAAAAATGTGTTTTGTAATGAAACACTTTCTTTGTGTTTTCAGCTGGGTATGTCATTCTTATTTTCATACAGGGACTCATGGCAGATTTCTCCTAGGCTTTGTGAAGACCTACTTGGAAATAAACAATATGCCGATGGAATCAATCCCGAAGAAGGAAGAATTAACATACAAAACCCTAATTAGTTTGAGGTTTCAGGAACCGAGTAAGCCACAAACCTACAGTAATAATATATAATTAGAATGTCACTAATTTGCCAATATTCACGTGTTAAGTCATATTTGGTTGTGCCCTTTCTATTAAATGTGTTTTCTGAAAAACAGATGTTATCACCTTTGTTAAAGTGCGCTATGTAATTTCAAGATCACTTTTAATCAGACGTTTATTTTTATTTTTGTTTTGATGACTGAATAAACTGAACAAACAAAGTGACCTTAAAGGACATCACAAGCTCATACTGTTTAACTTTGTTTATATGCGGCGGACCCTGCCACCTTTCTAGCTTCAAAGAGGATTCTGAACCTTATTTTCCTCTGATTGCAGCTTGTTTATTCAGTTATGGGAAAAAAAATGTTTTGTATTACCTCATTAATATTGTAAATATTACAAGTTTGAATTTCTTCTCCAAAACTAAATAGTGCCACTTTAAACCTACTGAAGTTAATTATTAACATTTTAACGACGGCAACAATGACTGATGTGTGTAAATAAGTGCGAATGTTGTAGAGCTCTCCTCTCCAGATCATGATAATGTATTTGGAATTCATTTGAAATTGTATTTAAATGTGTAAGTCGATGAATATATCACAGTTTAAAATGTTAAAAGTTATTGTTCCCTAGAGTCTAATTGAATAAAGGCCTTGAAGTTGTATCCTAGCTGTCGATTCGGCCAATGAGCAGGAGACACTTAGAAAAATTAAGAATAGACAGAGAAAACATTTAAGTCAGCTGTCTCAGAAAATCGATTTTGCAAAAGCTGCGTAAAAATGCGTGTTAACAACATTTATGACAGAGTTAGTCGATAATAATGATAACGCTTTGATGGCTCATCTGTATTCACAGAGACAAGGATGCACATACGAAGCTCTTAACTTCACGTTGATTGCGCATTATTATATTTTTCGGGGAATAAAAGAACACATTTTTTTCTTTGCGCCTTCTGATCGACCTGTAACACCGCAGAGAAATCTGTGAAGCGCATTAAAGCAACATGCCGACTGCATATTAACCCCGCATCCTGCTCTCTGGATATTTTCCTCCAGCGGGCCGTGACCCCTCGTCATTTCTGTCAGAATTTTCATTTGGCAAACTCATCAGTCTCAGGAAACAACGCCCTGCGTGTGTCCATTCAACCGGGGCCAAGCGCACAAGGAGCCGGGCCACAGAGGTCCGCAATATCCAAACAAAAGTACCGCAGGATGGAGCTTATCTCCCTCACTGCACTTGGTGCTAATGGAGGTTTACGCGCTGGACGGCCTCAGACACACGACCCCGCAGGCGACTTAATTGGCCTGTAAACGAGCAGCCGCACCACACTGCGCCACAATGAAAAGGCGCGTTTGTGCATCTTTTGTTTACTTCCGAAGAAAAGGCTGAATGTTCTGCTTCGGCGATGGAGGTAATTTTTCTTTTAAACGAGCGTCAGTGACCCGTAAAGGAACCTCTAGTTTATGGTAGATAATATACCTCACAAAGGCCGCGCGTAAAATGCAGTTTTTCATAAGTTAAAACGTGACCAGTCTCCTTTTTTTTTTTTGGTTCACAAATGTTAAAACTAAAGAAACAAAATAAATCAAGTGCAGATAACAGCTACATGATTAAACAGCTGAACAAGTTATTAACACCGGATGAGATGACTACAGCAGGTGCTCTGTGCACCATTCAGCGGCACAGAGTCAACAAAAGTGAGCCCGTTACTTACCTTTCGCAAGAACACCGTACAATCCACATAGCAGGCAGATAAGGATAAAATTCATCATCTCGGGGGACTCCGATGCAGAGAGCGGCTCGCGAATGCAAAATATGAAACAAGTTTTATTCCTGCTCTTGTTCTTTTTTTTTTTCTCCCTCCAGACTCAACACAGCGCAGCGCACTTGTCTGTCTGCGCTGCTGGCCAGTGAATACAGATGGTTGGTTTCCTGAGGATAGCTGCGGGAGATCACGCAACAGGACACCGCGCTTGAACTCCAGTGCAACTTTTTCCCATCGTTTTGGATGGTGGCGCGGATTTATACAGTTCCCACAGTGCGGCCACCGGATAGCGGACTTCCGTGACGTCCATTGACACACCCAGGGCGCGTAACAGCAGTCCCCCTTTTCAGTCCACACCAGTGGTCAAGCACTCAGCCAGCGAGGTGTTAATAAAAGTAAAGTCCAAACACGAATTTACACATGAAATCGTCCCTTCCTGACTCATAATCAGCAACCTTAGTTACTTTCAAAACTGGCTAGACTTACGCACGCCAGAATGTGTGAGAGGATGCGCACATGGCAGCTGTGTCTCAGTTGCTGTACTCTGGACGGGTACACGGGATGATCAGCACGTAGGCACCAGGGGAAATGGGTCGAGTCCCGATCATCAACTTGACAGACAAGTTTTTCGCATTTCAACCTGGAAAGTTGGCCCGAACAAAGCATGTCACAACTTCCAGAGAAGAAAAACAATGAACTCACATTTTAAACACAGGTCACCTCACCCACGAACTGTCATCCAGAACATCACCTGATGATATATTACAGTGCTGTAATGTGTTTGATGCAAGTTTTTGTTCTCATTATTAAAACAGTTTGATTCGTCTTTGCTTCCACCAACGTCATTTATTTTGATCTAGTTGTATCTGCCTGTCTGGTTTTATTTCCTTTTGCAAAGCATCGTGCAACTTTGTTAAGAAAAGTGCTTTATAAACCCAGTTTATTATCATTATTATAAGCGTACAGGTGTCTTTACTCAGTCAAACTCAACAGAGAGCTCCATTGTCAAAGTCAAGAGTTTTGTTTAGAAACACACCTGACCCTCCATCATGGGAAATGTGGTCTTTAATATAAAGGCATACAATCTGATATTATTCAAAAATGATGCACACTGCATGTTTTTTTTTAAATCCTTCAGGTGTAAGGCACATCATTCCCTCAAGACAGTAAAAGACTCAACTGTGCACATTGACCACTGGGTGGTGATGTGAGCTGAACCAGGAGGGAGAGCAGGAGAAACACCAGCATCAGCATAGTTCTCAGGTGGGCTGTGATCATGCTTTTTTTTTTTTTTCAGGGAGCATGGAGTACAAATGGGGCACCATAAAGATAAATTAAATCATAGTAAAACTGAAATGCAAAATATATTATCACCTCCTAACTGAGGGATTATTCACTTCTCTACAGTTATAGATGAACGTACGGCTGTGACTCAGATAAACTCATGATATACAGATGCACACACATACACATACAGTACAATAACAACTCTTAAACACATACAGTGAGTCATGAACACGCATATACAGTACATGGACGAATGTAGACGAAGGCAATAATGTACACAAGGGGAGAGAACTCTTTCCACATTCAATAAAAGGGCTGACGTGTATTTTGTTGGCAACAGCTGACACGGTCACCAACTCTGTGGTGAACTGAAACAGGAACAGTCACTGGCTACATTTACATGCACAGAATGACCTGGCTAATGGTCGTACTTTGGCAAACCTCAAAATGCTCTGAGGCCCGACATCTATGACCTGTCCACCTGACTGAGGAGACTTAAACACACTATAGCTCTGTTGAAACTGTGGAGCGCAACAGATGGTTACAGAGCAATAACAATAGAGTCTCTCTGTTTTTTTTATGTATTTACACGACTTGTATTTGGATTTATGTTCCAAGTACAACTCAGAACATGCTTCAGATAACAGGAAGTGAAGAGTAAAAAAACATTGAGGGAGTGAAAATAAGGTGATGATCATGAATAGGAGTCTCCAAAGTAATAAAAGCAAATACATGGTTCTGTGTTGGTGCAGGAAGTGGTATTTGTAATAACCTGATTTTTACCAAAGTTGTCTTATTACTTCCATGTAACAAAAAAAATACTGTGTGCTAAGTATGTTTCCTCCAATACAGAGGAATCCTAATACTTAAGTACAGTAAGCAGCACTGACCAACACAATTTTGCTCATACCAGTAACTGTGTGCAGACAGTGAAAACTCAAACCCAGCAGTGTTTTTTTATGTTTTGCCATCTTACATCTTGATTGGGTTGATACTGTTATTTTCATAAGGAACTCGAGTCAAATTCTATGGATTCTATGCCAAATATCAAACTCGACTGTCACCTTATTACACCATCAGTTAACTCGGTGAAGTGGACGGATTCAATGATCTGGACCAAAACCAGGTTTATTTAAAGCAACTGCAAGGGGCTCCAATTTTTTGTGGGATTTGGCGGCCCCTGTGGACAAAAGGGTGGAGTGTTTCCCAGAGTGAAGAATGCATTTTCATGAGCACCACACCATTGTAAAGATCTTGATCTTTTGTAATTTTATTACTGTAATATGACGATTGTGAGTTAGAGTAAACTTTGTTTGACTACTCTTCATGCACCTGGGTTACGTGGAAGCCCAAAACATGGAAGCTACAAAAATTGGTTGCTTGGTAATAGTAATTTTACTGATAAAGACAGTTCTCTCCATCTGTTGAATAGCTGACTGAGCTCCACTTGTGTTTTCACCTGCGCTCTATCAGGGACCCTTTTAGTTTCATAACCAATTCAAAACTCCTTGTAGCCGCTTTAATAACCAAGTTAAGTACTGATTTTTTCGTGCATGTCAGCATAGCCACTGTTGATGTTTGGATGAGGAAGTTTTTTGGTTTAGAGCAGGGATGATGATGCCCCCCGGCTAGCCTGTCGCCATGGACATGCTCCCAAAAAACTGAACGAACGAGTTGTCATGCGATCATGACGACAGTCTGAAGATGGACTCCAGGTCTGAAACCTTTCGTCCTGTGTGTCAAGTTTGTCACTTCTGTTCATGTCAGTCAGGTGTTCAGTCACACCTGTCCTTTAGTCTGCTGATGGATCCAGTCAGTGAACTTGACCACCTGTGTGTAGACGCCTGGACGGTTGAGCCTCGCGCAACCCTCACCCCAGCTCACGATCCCCGCCAGGAACCACCGCCTGCCTCGCTCCAGACACACCAACGGACCACCTGAATCACCCTGAGTGATATGAAAAAAAGTAAACACATGAAAGAAAAGGTCAGCCCCTCTTGGGCCCGTTTTGATAATTGTTGATCATTTTTTCATTTAAATTTAGAGGGGGTGAAAGCAGCTTGCTAGCTCACTATATTGTTAACCTTGGTATAAACAACTTACGTCTTAACCATGAACTCAAAAGTGCCATTCAAAGGCAGTATGTGACCGATCACTAATAATTACCATCAATGAATTTGTTTTCCAATAGCCTACTGTTTCACAACTGCAGCCAGTAAACCTTCAAAGGCCAATCAGTCCTTAAGCTGTATTCGAAGTGTTTAGCTCACTGTGAAGCCCTTCACCTTAACCTACAGTGGAGCATAGTGACCAAGGGAAAAATGTATGTGTTTCTCATTTTTTCTTACTGTAGACACAATCTGTTGTGGTTTAGATAAAATTCTAGGAAATTTCAAAAATCAAGCGGGAAATTAATTCACTGAAGCAGCTGCGCATTTTGTGGTTATGACTAAAAGGTGGATCACAACTTATTGTCCCACAAAAATTCTAAGAATGAGTGTCGACAGTATCCAGTATTTTTCCCTAACTTTTAACAGCAATGCGCACACTGACCTGACAGGCGTCGACCCCTCCCTGCAGGTTTCCAGCACACAGCATCCTGGGAGTGACGGCGTCATCATACAGTTTGTTACACGTGTTCCTGTTGATGATCTTCACTGAGGCCTCTTGTAAGCGAGAGGCCAGTTCACCTATACATTAAAATAACACAAAATGTTTGGTATGATCGTCAAATCGGGAAAAGATCTAAAATCATTTTTGTAAATTAGCTCTTCATTTTCAATAGATAACATTTAACATTTCTTACCGTCCTCCATGAGAACCCCCCAGCCTGTGACGTAGCAGCTGGTCCCTGTTGTGAAAGTGTGTGAGGGCGCAGGGACGCACACAGGCTGCACCAAGTCATTGAAGAAGACAGGAGCACTGAGCTCAAGAAGGGCGATGTCATAGTCAGAGGTGAACTGGTCGTACTGCGGGTGGAGGAGGATCCGGCGGATCGGCCTGGTGGATGCTCCATTATTCCCCGTAGTCATCGTACGCATTCCCATGTAGGCCCGCCACGCACGGGCATCTGAATATCTGCAGACACGACATGCCTAAACACAATGCCCGCATTAATGATGATTGTCATAATTCAGGTGTCTTTCTTACTTGATGGCGTCTGAGTCCTGGAAGCAGTGAGCTGCAGAGATGAGCCACCGGCTGGAGACCAGTGTGGCTCCACAGACGTGGCCGTAGCGATCCATCTGGAGGCTGACCTGCCATGGCCATGACCCTGCTCCAGCATCAGAGCCACCCACTATCTTAGTACGCTTCCTGGGCCTGGTGCCACAGGCTGGAAGGGAGAGACGGAAGTCTTTTTAGTCATAATTACTTGAGTCTAAGTTGGAGTTTTGCGAGTGAGAACTTACCACAGCGCAGTTCATCAGAGCTGTCATAGCAGTCTTTGACTCCATCGCACTCAGGGTTAACCTTACTTACACACTTTCCATTGGCACATTTGTACGAGGATGAGGAGCAGCCTTTAACATCTAAAAGGGTTGAAAGACAAAGTGAAACAAATGGCATTTAAGTCAGTTTAAATACAAGATATTCAGCTATGTCTGATAACATGAATACTCACACGCTCTGGTACAGTTGAGTTCATCACTGCGGTCTTTGCAGTCGATAACGCCGTCACACACTGAAGACTTCGGCAGACAGACTTTGTTAGGACACACGTGGTAACATTTACCCCCTAAAAACAAACACAAAGGCTTTTAATCATCAAAATACACACAATTTAATACACACCTGTGTTATGACAGTGACAGTCTACTCACCGCAGGTGCCTTCTTCACTGCTGTCAGCACAGCTGCTGTGACTCACACACTGGCTGCTTTGAGGCCGACACTGACCGTTCCCACACAAGACTTCTCCTGGCCTGCAGGATGCTACATGTTTTGCACATTGGTGCAAACACAAACAGAAAAATATACAAATCTGAGTGTAGCACAGGTCATGGCTTTGATATTAAATCTACAATCTTCAGGCAACAGACATACAGCATCTAGCCTCGTCCCGTCCGTCTGAGCAGTCTTTCACCCCATCACACACCTTCCTCAGAGGGATACAGCGTCCGTCTCCACAGCGAAACTGGCGGGGACAGGCTGGAGACAGACAGGAAGCATATGTGACCCCATGTAGACCTGACATACTGTCACAGTGGAGTGAAAGCATCAGATTTTACTTACTGCCCTCTGGAGAGAAGGCTCGGTAGAGCAGGTAGAAGCCCTTGTGAGTGAGAGATTCATCCGAATGGAAGTGGAGCGAGACAGGAGAGGAGTAGACTCGCTTTTTGCTGCTGTCTGACACTGGATTACACAGTCTAGACACAGAGGAGAGCAGAAAAGACGCAGCTACATAAAACATGGAAAGTCTTGAACATTGTTTAAAATTGCCTGATGCGAATGAAATGCTAATCCTGAGTCTTTCTTCTGGGCACCTTGGTTGAAACACAGTTCAGCTTCACAACTCACTTGAGCCCTCCGATCTCCAGCCAGTCTTTCTCACAGCCGTCCGATGATGAGGAATCCTGAATGTCCATCATCACGATCGTCATGGAGATCAGGTATCCTGGTACGGGCGCCTGAAGAAAGAGAAACAGTTAACACGCTGAGAATGTGGACAGGGAAAACAACAAAGACATGATTCACTCTTTCATTCTCCCGATCACAAACAGGTACACATACGGTCATGTAACTCACCCGTACTGTCCAGGTGCAGTCTATATTAGGAGGGTAATAGGAGGGGTAGTAGGGTGAGGTAATCGAACCATTCCAGGAGGAAATTGACCCTCCACATCCTGCAGGGGGAGATGGTGACACAGATAAGTGACTCCGCTAACACCATCAACTTTGCTCTACATATGCTCATCAGACCCAGACAGAACTTTGTGTGCTTTGCTTGTTTTGTGAGAGCATCAAACCTGCTTTTGGGATGGCTTGGAAGTAAGCTTTAAAGATTGCTCCATCCCTCTGCCTGCTGAACGAGAAGGTGACCAACATCACATTCCCGGAGGACGTCAGCTTCATGACAGGTGACGAACCCGAAACGGGCAGCCCACACCACCTGGGACAAGCAAATGCATTCAGGAAAGGTTTAAAACATATGAATGAGAATGAGATCAGTGCAGAGTTAAAAGGAACGGGCCACGAAATGTCTTTACCTGGCGATTATCTTGTTCTGTAATGGAAGCAAGAAGTCATACGCCGAGAGCTTGTGAGCAGTGCAGCTTCCTGGCGTGGCGCCGTGCAGGGTGAGGACGACCAGTCGAACCACATGACCCGATGGCACACGGAGACGCCACTGGTAGTATGGCTTCTTGGGACTCACGAGGCTCAGGGTGCGGTTGTTGCCATACTTGGCATAGAGGTCAAAGGACATCGCTTGACAGAGGAAAGGATGGAAACATTTATTTGGTGTTACAACACATTAGAATGCACACACATCATGATATCAAGATTGCAATGAAAATCACAGCAAAGTTCAGTATAGCAGCAGTCCACACAGAGATGCTTTTTCCCTAATTTCTAACTCACAATTAGTAAACCACATTTTGTAATATAAAGTCACCTTGGAAGCCAAGCTGCCACTTCCCACTCTGGATGCTGTTTGGATTTTTACTCTTGTCTGATTTTTCGTCTGATTCATAGTCATCAGGGTCCAGACCTGCACACACACAGAGCAGACATCAAAATACTTTGCAGATCCAGTACCACTCGAGAGCAACGCACACACAAAAAAGAACATTATTAATACGTCTCTCTTGTTGTTTAATGAGTTTTTAATAGAGCCCGCTCACGACGGCCCGCTTCTATCACCACACAGAAGTTTCACAGAGCCCCTTTAATTATTAGATTTAAATCAAAATTAATACAACATGTTTAATATTTATCAAGCAATTACAAAGGGGTAGCTGTTAATCGTGTTTCTTAATTGAGTGATTGCATTTAAAATGTAAAGGACTGTTAAGCATCCTGTAGAGTTTTAACCTATTAGTTAGGAGTTGATTGTTTTAGTGTGAATGGTATATGCACATAGAGATATCAACTGTAGACATGTCTGCCTCCTCTCAAATACAGTGGAACTAGACTCAAGATAGATTACTATGGATAACCCACAGATTTTGTTGTGAGCTTCCTGTAGGAACTACTTTAAGGCAGCGTGCATCTACCCGAAAAATGTTTACACCTTGCACTGGAATAAAAACAAATAGTTCCTACGTGAAACAGCTCACAACGACGCTTGTGGTGCTCAAAGCAGAAACAACTTTTTTTTTGAAAATCTCAACAGCTGTGTGTCTTTTCAGAAATAATGACCTTGGGAAAGAGGAACACGTGTGCGTGTTTAAAGTGCATGTACTGTATGTGTGAGCGCCTCTACCCAGCAGGTGGAGCATGTTGTCGTCTCGCTCCATGTAATAGCTCTGCTGGTTGCGGCTGTCCCGCAGCACCTTGTTGCTGCCGGGGAGCCTGCGCTGCAGCCTCTGTGGGCTGGACCTCCGGATCGCCATGGCAACGTCGTCCGGGGCGGAGAATTTACTCCAGTAGAAGACGTTGAGCCCTTCTGCTCCTTCACTGTCACACAAAGGGGGTTCACAATGTTGCTATTCTGCAGGGGACGTACAGCTGAGTGTGTTGTTGCCATGCATTTCTCTCTCTTCAGTAAGCTTGTTGTCAGTGCAGCGTACCTGAAGGCAGTAATTCCTGAGTGCAGGTGGTATGAGCTCCACGGGGAGGACTCGTAGAGCTCTGAGATCTGTTTTAAAAAAGACAGATGGACAGAGGGGTCACCGTGTTTGTACAGTAGGTGTGACATCACAGAAGTGCAAGTGAGGTCACTTTTCCAGTGTGAGCAACACATGAACACACCTGGTCGGACATGCAGCCCGAGTTCAACAAAGGCATTGTTCCCATGTGTGTGTATCAAACTCTGCATGTGTGTATGTTGACTGTGACCAGCACAGAGCTCCATTGTGTCTCTACCCGCCGGCCGTGTAGCGGTAGGACCCTGGGAGGTATGGGCTCCTGGCCCTGAGTTCACCTGCTCTTTAATGAACAGATGGCCGCACAGATACTATGACCACTTAACAAGCCTGCTAACTCACCCTCACAGCTGATTAAAGGAGCATTACACTGTGTAACAGCAGATTTGGAGGAGATTTACAGCTATCGGTTCACCGTTTCTTCACCGCTCAGCAAGAATGTGCAGCCGTGCATGTGACCTTTATCTCCAAAACCCAAATCGTCCCAGCCTGCCCTACTGCCCTGTCTCTCCCTCTCAAGCCCAGCGTCAAACCGAGGCTCTCCTGCTCTCTGTAGTGTACGGCGCACAGAGCGGCTGATTGTGTGAAAGCTACACAGACAATGTTTTTATTGAAGGCCTGCTCTTCCTCTCACTCTTGCTGCCTGGGCCTAGCTGGACTCACAAATGCCGGGCTTGTCCTCAGCCCTGAAAGGGCCCTGTCCCAGGGGGTCTGGGGAACTCGCACACACACTGTGCCCAGCTCCTGTTTCAGCTTTACATTTAACACCACCAGAGAGAGAGAGGGACAGAAGAGAGAAAAGTGGTGTGCCGGAAAAAAAAACAAAAAACCAGAAAGCGAGAAAGAGGAGGACAAAGCCCATGAAGAGAAACGCAAACGAATAAGAATGTAAAGACGACGAGAGAGGAGAAAGAGGGCGGCCGTGTTTTGAAAGCGCAGCATAAAAGAGACGAGCGGCCTGCTGGAGTGAAACCATGTCAGAGATACAGCAGAGACATCAGCTCCAGCCCAGAGCGGGAAGGTCAAGCAGCACTATACAGTGCAAATCAGACAGAAGGCAGTGACAGACAAGTCCACCGTCCCACTTACATAATGGTTCAAAGCCTGAGCCTGCAGGCGGAACTGAGGGGAGGTGGAGTCAGTCAGCTCTGAGGTGAAGCTCAGGTTTGGGAACTCCACGCTGCCACCGAGGAAGAACACTGAGGAAGGTGGAGCTGCAGGAGAGGAGGTAGAGAGTTGAGGCAGGCGCACTGAAGGTGGAAGTCACAGTAATAAACACGTTTTAAAAAGACAGGAGACTGTCTGCACTCACATGTTAAGAAGTGGAGGGTCAGTGCAATGGCAGCAGTGAAGGGAAAGAAAGGCAGGAGACGCAACATCCATCTCCTCCAGGAGCCACAGGCTGGAGCTCTCGGCCCCCCCTCCATCTCGGGCTTCGTGGGGGGGCTCGGTGACTGGGTGGGCTCCTTCATCTCCACCTCTCCCTTCCACACACACACACACACACACGCACTCAAATATCATACTAGCTTTTTATTACATCTCTGCTCAAGTTGCTTGTAATTGTTTGGAGTTTAACCCTCATGCGACAACAGCAAAGGGGCAGTAAAAGAAAAGGCAGCTCATGTGCCAAAATCAATGAGACCGATTGTATTATGGCTGAGCAGACACTGATTCAGGGAGAGTAACGGTGAGCATCTCTGAGCTGAAAGGATCTCCTTAAACATTTAAGGGGTTGGCAGGATTCCCCGGGGGAGCAGACAAAGCGTGGCTGGAGGAGTCTGCTTTCCCACGGCCTGGCTCTGCGGTGTCAGCACTCAATCAAGTGGCTCACGACACAGACATTCATGAGAAAGACAACCGGATAGCCTAGAAACGGATTTTTTACAATTAAGACGAGGTCGGTTCGATCACCTCTGATTATGATGCATCACATTTTGGCATTGTAGAAAAGTTCTCAAAAGTTAATAAAGTTGGCCGATTTCGAACTACAGAAAGAACAAATTGAGCAATTGTTTTTGCGCAAGGAGATTCCCAGTTTGGCACCGACTTTTACGCGCAATTAAAAGGAGCCCAGGGGCGTCTTACCTGCGCCGCGGAGCAGCCTGAGTGTCCATGCCCGGAGACGCAGTACACCTCGCAAGTCTTGCTTTTGGGGAGAGTCCTCATGGCACTGTCCCGTTCAGCTCCGGAGAGGCGATATGCAACAATACCTCAGGCATAGAAACGATGGAGAGAGAGAGGAAACCCCCGTCGTCGCTTCCTTTGAGGGGAAAAAAGCGCAAGAAATCCGACCTGTGCGGCTCGGATGCGGCGGGCATTCACCGCCTCCCGTTTACCTGAACTGGGCGGCAGGTGTCACACGGAGCCCCAGAATGCAGTGCGGGGGACAATGAGAGCACTATGAAAGGGTACAATCCGCACAACCATCCGTGCGACAGATATTGTGGGCAGACTTCCTCGCTGGGTATGAGGGAGCAGAGCTGAGGGGGACAAAAGGGTGCTTGAGGGAAACGTGTGCGAGGTATTACAATCGGTGCTTGGCTGCTGTGTCCTTGGATGCTCCGCAGGGGTGCAAAGCAAGACAGAAACCTGCAATTACAAACTCTGGCACCGAACTGGACCATTGTGAGGCTGGAACAGGTCATAACATGGGCGTTGAGTAACAGACTTGGAAGGAGGGATGCAGCAAAGATACCTGGAGAGAATTAAATCTTTCAATGCACTAATATCAGTGAAAAAAGAAAACACACAGCACACTGCGTCTGGTTGATCTTTTTTTTTTTTTATTTGGTCCAAGCAACAATATTCAAATATCTGCTGGCAGTGGATGAAAAAGAAGGTTTCATGTCAGCTGATACGGCTGTGGATCCAGGAGGTGAACTTGTTGACCCTGGTGTAGACCCCTGGCAGGTTCGGCCTACCACAGCCCGCCCCCCAGCTTACGATGCCAATCAGGAACCAGCGACCCCCTCCTGGCTCCTGACAGGACAGAGGACCACCTGAATCGCCCTGAGACACAAACATACAGGTGATTCAGAAAATATACTTCACAAGCACGATAGTGTGAATTTAAAGAAACACATCCCCCAAAAATCAAAAACACATTTTTCATCTTACCTGTAGTGCTATTTATCCATCGAGTTAGTTTTGGTGATATCAGCCCTAGAAACTAGAACTTAAACTAGATGGCACTCGGCTTGTGATGCTCAAAGTGCCAAAAAACACATTTGTAAAACTCAACTGCAGTGTGTTTTTCCAGACCTGGTTACTCAAGAGATTCCACAAACCCTTCTGTGAGCAGTTTCATGTTTCTGTACCACTCATAGACCGCATTCACACAGCAGCCAGGGTGGGAAGCTCAAATGCTGTTATCAAAAGGATAATGTCCTGTGTAGGGAATCTGACCGAAAAGACAATGGTAGAAAGAAAATAATTCCTAGCACAACAAGCCGAGTGCCGTCTATTTTCATTATATTCAAAAGAGGGGAGATTTTGTATGGCTGATATCTCCAAAATACAGCAAAAATCTAGGTGGATAAATATCACTCAAGATGTATTTTGTATTTTGGGGTGAACTGTCCCTTTAAATGCAGGTCATTATGGGTGATTCAGTCAGATGTAAGCTCACCCTGCAGGCGTCCCGCTCTCCAGAGGCGACCCCGGCACACAGCATGCGTGGAGAGACGGGTCCATAGCTCTTCTTACACTCAGTCTGGCTCAGAAGAGAAACCTCTGCTTTCTGCAGCACTGAGGGCAGCACTTTGTCTGCAGCGGGGGAACACATGGACATAGATCATGCAACTGACAGATACAAATATTTATACATTTAAGGCAGTGGCGAGAAAAGTCACTGAGCTCAATCCAAGGTATTGCTCACCGTCCTCGGAGCGGTACCCCCACCCGGTGACCAAGCAGCGGTGGCTGGCGGTGACAGTGTGGGAGCGAGGTGGCAGGCACACGGGCTGCACCAGCGGGCTGAGGGAGGGAGGCCAGGGCTTCTTCAGCTGCAGCAGGGCGATGTCATAGTCGAACGTGTACGCGTTGTAATACTCGTGCACCACGATCCGCTGGATTTCTGCCACGTGTTTGGCACTGCCCTGTGTCAGCATGCCGAGGTGGGCGCTCCAGTAACGTGGATCTGACAGCCTGGAAGAGGCAGAGGTCAAAGGTCAACGGCACTGAAGGTAGCACAGATTTCACCGTATCTAACTGAACTTGATAATAGAGGAGTTGCACAATAAGCGACATGTCTGTTCATAAAACGATAAGCCATAAGCTTTTTGTATTGATAATAAAAGATAAATTAATAACTTTATTATGATATGATTAACTCATTTAAATGGGTTGAAATGTGAGAAAAAAATTAACTGAATATAGAAAATTGATGTACAGACATTATTTTGGTGTCTGTTTAAAATCTTTTTATCAACAGAATGTGAAGAAAAACAGATTTGATGTGATGCTGTCGATATATTGTGTATCAGAGATATGTACTGAAGTTAGCATGCTAACCAGCTAACCCTGCCATGGTCTAAAGCTCCTGTGCTCCAAGCTCCCAGCCTGAATCACTCGATGCACGGCTAAACGAACTACATAGCTAATATCAACTACAGTTAGCAGCAGTTGTAGCTGTTACTGTAGTGATATGCTGACCCCCCCCCCATTTGTTTTTAATAATTAAATTCAACGGTCTGTCAAATCTTACATATTGTGTCTTTTAAAATGTAAAACTTCTACATAGTGACATATGATAGAGTCAGAAAGTTAGAAAGGAAGTGAGCTATATATTAACAGATTGTTATAAGGTGCCTCACCTTTCCTTGCTGAAGCAGTGTGCTGCTGAGATGAGCCAATCAGCGGAGAGGACAGAGGCGCCACAGTACAGGTTACCAGAGAAGTGGAGGCTGACCTGCCACGGCCACTCGCCCTCCACAGAGTTAACTCCACCCACGATGCGCTCAGGTCCCGTCGATGAATCCACCTTCAACACGGAGGGACGACCACAGGCTGAGGAGCACGCAGTGATGATGTTATTATATAAGTTATATTATACTGAACTTTGGTTTATTGTAAAGAAGCTAAGTGTTAGCACGTGTAAAAACAGGGCCTTGATGGAAGAGCAGTATATTAGATATCATCAAACTTATTCCCTCTAACAAAAGAGTATCACAGTGGAAGATAAGATAGAAAACAATGTTATTAATATTAGTTAATGTGCTGTTTATTGATCTAGTAGTCTGTGTGAATTTACAGTACAAGTGTGTGTTTGTACACCTTCATTCACCACTACTGCTGACATGCTGAGTCATCACCATGACAGACAGGTCTGCTGCTGCCTTATTAAAAAATAAAGCTTTGATGTGTGTGTGTGTGTGTGTGTGTGTGTGTGTGTGTGTGATCAAAGACTGTTCCCATCACCTTGAGACCCCCTCTGATAAAATAACAGCAGGCAGACAAAGAAAGCTATTACAGCTGGGTCACCTCAGTGCTGCAGGTCAGCAGGTTTGGAGGACGCTGCCCAGCGGATTATGAAATAGCAACAACTTTCTCATGAGGTCTCATAAAGGATCTCCTGGCAGAATAACCACTGTGTACCAAATGCTTCATTAAGAAACAATTCAGGTGGGTCTGAATGTTTGTGACCGTGGCTTAGGGTTGAATTGGCAGCTTAATGAACTGGTATGAAAACATTTGGGGTGATGAAAGTGGATGAAACAGCTCCTTCCTTCTGTACTTCAACATTTGGTTAGAACTGGATGTTCCAAAACAATGCAGAAGTCAGTGAAATTTAGACTTTTAGAATTTCAAATTCTTGAAAATGAATAAATGACATCTATCAGAGTTCAAATATATATTGTCTTAGTAGGAGTTAATGGATTTACACTATTGCATCATACCACATGATGGCAAAGTGTTGCATTGTATGCATTGCATTGTAAGCATTGTATGTCAAGTTGCATGATCCATTATAAAAATAGTAATCTATGAAGTAGTTTAACCTGTACTAAATGTAGCCAGAATACTTTCAGTACATATTCTCATGTTTTCTAGGAATGCCCTTCTATATCCAATCTTTGGTCTGAAGTGTCTTGGACCATGAACCAAAAATACCGCCAGGCGAGATGTAGTTTCAGACTGAACAACACCAGATTTCATAAGAACAGTGGGTGACATGAAGGGCTGGATATGACGTTGTTTTGGAGATGAGTATCATATCTGGTTTCAGAGTAAGGATGAAAATGAAATGAAATATCCTGAAAAAACGTTTGACTTTTTACTGCATTACATTTCACCACATTGTTTTGCATGCATTTGATGTTCTTATACATGCTGCATTGAAGTATCATTTGAATTTGCAGATTTAGCTGCCACAAAGAAGACCTAAATACCCTTAGGGTTTTTGACTGGGCCTCTGTTGACACAAGAATGGCTAAAGCATTTTGGGATCTTGCTCTCATTGAAGGAGGATTAGCTGCAATTTATGAGGCTCAGGCACGTTTCTGTAGAGGCTTGGGATAACCTCACTGGTTCTTATTGGTACCCACGCTTTCTTCCAGATATAATGTGTCACAGAATGTAAAAAGATCCACAAACACACATTATCTAGTGTGTGTCTGTGTTTTTTGTTGGTGATATGTCTATAGTTTGTCTATGGTACCATGTGTTTTTTGGTGACACATTCAGTAAAAAGTTGATCACAAAAAGTCTGTAGCGATAGATTATAAATGTACATTTTTGTCCTTTCGGCTAGGACTTCAAGATGCACACATGGAGCACTCACCACAGTCGGCTTCATCGCTGCGGTCCCTGCAGTCATGAACACCATCGCACTTTGCGTTCTTCTTCAGGATGCACGAGCCACTGTTGCATTGATACCTGATGGCAGAGCAGGTCGCTTCTGCAACAACAAGAACAGAGAACGTATTGCAATTATTATTAGTTAAATGGTGAAAGAGCATGTAATATGCATTTTTTTAAAGACTTGTAAAAATAATCATACCCTGAGTGCAGTTGATCTCATCTATTCCATTGGCGCAGTCTGTCTCTCCATTGCAAACAAACAAAGGATGCAGAGGACTGTTGCCAGCACAGTTCTTTGTTGGCCTCGCTGTGGAGATATGCACCAATTTTTTCCACACAGTTAATTCCTCAAGCAAAATGTTCACTTAAACAACCAGTATTATGTAACATCTAAGACAACTTACAACAGAAGACCTCGTCACTTTCATCCTGGCAGTCGTCCAGGCCGTCACAGCGACGGCTCTTCTCCACACACAGTCCTGTGGAGCACAGGAAGTGGCTCTCTGGACAGGCTGGTGCACACAAAAGCAGGGAAAAAGTTTTCGAAAGCGTGCAACAGGGATCTGATTAAGCACGCAAACACCTCTGATCTGTCATTTCCTACAGTGTATCCTGGCTGTGATAATGGGTCACGCTATGGGCGCTGCACTGCTTACGTTGGCTGATATTGTAGCTGCTGTAAGATGCCTGAAAAGCCTGAGCAGAGTTACGTGAGCTGCAGCGAAACTCCACCTCTAGGCTGTGGTCAGCAACCCGAAACACTGTGCGGTGTCCCACGTAGCTGCCACAGAAACTGTGGAAGGAAATCAACCATCAGTGAACGGTCGCAGGATGTTGTTGTGGATAAATAAGTAACTGCACATGTGAATACAATGTAAAAAAAATGGATTATTTGTTCTAGCTTGGGGATGCATGTAGCTGTCCACACATACATGACTTCATTGACTTTCCACCAGCCTTGGTCGCAGCCCTTCACGTCCTTTGGTTTCAACACATAGTTCTGAAACTGCAGAGCAACTCCTAATGCACTGTTAGGGGTCTAAAATAGAATGAAAACAGGACACACAATCAATAAAAAGCTGTAAGTTAGAAAAAGTTAAGAAAAACACAGTTTTATAAGTCATGTATGTGTGTGTGCTCTACCTCAAACCTCCAGGTGCAGGAGCACTGTGGGGGCAGTAGGCTGGGGTAGAAGGGGCTGTAGATCTGACCAGTGATGTCAGGCTCTGAGTGGGTCTCAATTTGAGACATACACACTGAGAGAGACAAATGTAAAGATTATATGTTCACCTGCTGACAAAATTGTATGTTACACAGCACTGTTGCATAAAGCCTTGGTCCACAGACTGGGGGCAGGGACATCCTAGGTTTTGAAGTTACTTCAGTCACATTTAGTCTATTCCTTCTGTTTTTGATGTTTGCATTATTGTTTGCATTGATTATCTCAGGAAGAGGACAAGAAGGAGATTGTAGTTATTGCTTGTTATACTGTATCGTTTTCAAGGTCACACAAAGACAGGGTGCAGTATCTGCATTTTTAGGGTGAGAGGTCAAATAATTGGTCATATTTTTTAAGACATGTGGTTGGACACTCAAATTTAGAGTAGCTACTATGGTCTGCCTTTGTCAGGAAGCCTAGACATATTTATTCTGTGTCGAGGGGTCATATGTAGACATTACTTATTCTACGTGGACATGAGCCAAATAGGCTGGGAACCACTGGAATAAAACACGAGCTAAATGAGTCATACTTTCATCAGCAATCGCCTCAAAGTGTCCTCTGAAGCTCTTGTTGCCATTAGTCATTCTGAAGGACAGCAGCATGACATTGGAGGTAGACACCAGGGAGAAGGAGCTGGACACCGGCTCACACAGCCTGCAGGGCAGAGATACTCTATGCAGGGTTATGGAAGACTACAAATATAGAGATACAGGTGACATATGGTAAGAATCCTTTTGAAACTGTTGCGGCTAATGTGGGAAAAGATAACTTCATCAGCTGCCTGATGGAAGCTTCAGACTCACCTGTGCAGAATGCGCCCTCTCATGGGCAACAGGGCGTCGTACACAGTCAGGGCATCACTCACACAGTCGCTGGGCTCGATGAGGAACGATGCGACGGTCAGACGGATCAGGGAGCCGGGGACAGAGGTGAGTTTGACGTGACAGCTCACACCGCCCCATGAAGAGAAGACGTTTAGAGGGACACTCGCCCCAGGAAGGTTGGCATACAGCTTATCTACACACTCCGAGCCTGGAAGAAGAGGAAATAAGGGTTATCAATACGACATGCAGTATAACTCTTATTACAGAGAACTTGAGTATTATTAATATCCTACCTGCTCCTGATGTATAATCTGAACGCTGAACAGCTGCAGGAAAGACACAATAATCAATCTCTGCATTGATGAACACAGTCAGGGTGCATGTGTAAAAGCACTAACGCACCATTAATGAGGATGGAGTCTAAGTCCACAGGGAGACCGAGCAGGTAGCCCACATTGGATCGGTTCTTCATGCTGGTGTGGACCGAGTCTCTGAAAATGGCACCTACACACTCCTCACACACTGCAGGGCTCTTTAGTCGAGGCACCACAAACACCATCCAGAAGTGAACCAGCACACCACCCTTGTTGGTGTTGCTGAGTGAGGAGAAGTTCACATTGGAGCTTTATAAAACAACAGGGTGCGCTGCTCAGTTTAAACCAGACTCACAATATAAATCATAATCATCAGCTTATCTACCTGAGGTCTGAAATGACAGCGTGCTTGTAGAGTCTGGCCACCGAGGACATCTTGTACACATCGCTCACCTGCACCGGCACACACCAGCAATTAACAGTAAGACTCCCTCAGATCTCACGTTAAGCAACAACCACTAAATAACAGGGTGACACTGATACGCACCACATGCTGTATTTTGTTTGCCATGGATGCAAACTCATTGGACTCTTCCTGACGGTACTCGGGGATAAACTCCACGTTGGCAACACGGAACATCCCGGCAAAATACGCTCCACTGTTGCTCTCCCTGCGAACTAAGGCAGGAAAGTCAACATTTTCATTATATGGTGCATTTAAAGATGTATTGGGTTGCTTCATGTGCAATTTATTTGTGCATTTTGTTGAGAAGAGAGCTTTCCTGGCCGTTTTCACTTACAAATGAAGACCCACAGCAGCGACCACATGATGACCACCACCACAAACACCACGGCTGTGATGATGATGGCAAGGTGTGGGATGTTCAACAAATAAGCCAGCAGCCTCTTGAGTCCCTTGGGCTTCCGTCTGGTCTTCCTGTACTTCCTGCGGATCTTCTGCAGAGTGTGGTCGACCGTGGCCACCTCCACAGACACATCTGCGATCTACGGCCAGGAGGATGGGACACATTTGTACTCTGATGCAGTAAATTTTACTTGGCATTTCAAATTGACACTTCAATCTGTGTGGATGCTAATAGGGAGGTGGTTAATGATGCTGAAATTATATGAACACAAACATGTGTCTCTTGATACTGTAGGTCCCCCATTAAGTGTAGTGGAGCCCTCAGGCAGTGATGGATTGAAACCAAGTACGTTTAATAAATACTGTACCTGAGTACAATTTTGAGGCACTCATGCTGGTCATTGTTCTTTCTTGTTTTTATCTGATTAAAGAAATTAAAATGTGCTACTTAGGCTCTAATGCAGCAAACAGTCTGCAAAGTAATTAGTAACGAAAAATTATCAAATAAATGTAGTGCAGTAAAAAGTCTAACATTTGCCTCCCACATATAGGAGTGAAAGTATAAATCAGCAGAAAATGCCTAAGTTCAGGACCTAAGTACATAAAAATTGTATTTTTAAGTACAGTACTTGAGTAAATACAAGTACATTCCCTCACTGATAATTGGTGGACCCACAGTATACAGTAGGTACATGTAAATATACGTATAATGTAGTTATACTTGTACATTTGACACTTAAGATTTTGAATTTTTTCATATCTTTACTATTAATCACGTATGACTTTCTGTACTTTCTACAACATTGCCCTCAGGATCCAGTGTCGGGAACAAATGGGCACAAGGACAAGAAGTAGTTTAAATTACTAGAGAAACATCGAGAGGCCTTAACCCCAGTGCTACCATTCAACTCTTATCTCTGTACCTTATCCAGGTCAATTAGTTTACATTACAGTGGACTGAACAATATGCTAATCAACCTGAGCGCAGAGATATGGGTGAGCACGTGTTTAAATGGATCAAGGTCTTCATTATGCCACAGCGTGCACTGAAAGTCATTGTTCAAAGACTTAAACCAAACTGTCACATTTAGCTGCCGCCTATGATGCAAGCTTGTGTCTACTGGTAATGATGCTCTCTTACTGGTGAAGGAGAAACGCACTCGCCGCTCATTGAGTTACCCAGAGCACATATATTATTCATTTAGTGTCATCCCATACTGTGCAAGCGGCACTTCATCCATCACAATTGGCAGAATATATATTTTCCCACGGGAAAAAAAAACCCCTGCTGTTTAATCTATTTTACACATATTTAATCAAACATGAAAAAAAGATGTGACTTAAATGTTTTGATGTGTGAGCAGACTTATGTCCACTCTCATCTTATGGGTTTAAACAGGAGAAACAGCCTGATTAAAATGTGACAGAAGGATTTGAATTACCTCACAGTTTTAGTCACAATGCTTCTCGAAAAATAACACCCTATTAAAAATATATTTACTCACACTGGCAGCGTCCTGTTGAGAGGCATCATCTCCGCTCGTCTGTTCGTTCTCCTCGCGCTCTGTGCCCATGACACAGGCATCCCTTCAGGACTCTATCATCTAACTCCTGAATTCCGGACTTCAAGATCCATTCTCTTTGGAACAAAAAGTGCTTTATTAAAAACAGCAGCAGACACACAGCCTTGAAGAGCTGCACAGCACGCCGTTTGGATGCACAGCCAACAGGTGTGTGAAACCAGATCCTTCAGCACAGGCGAGCGGTGGAGAAACGGGGAGCGTGGTGATGGAAACATATCTCCTCCAGTCCTGTGGCTAATGTTTCATTCATTAACTTCCATCCACCTCACAACAACTGAAATTAAAATTCTACTGCATTTGCTAAGGCAATAAAAAAGAAACAAACTGGTTAAGCTGCATAAGCAAACAGAATTCTCCTTAGGCATGTTTGTACAAGAGTTTTATTTACAGTGTTAACAGGGAAGGTGAAAGTGTCAGTTAATTTATCCTCTGGCTGTTCTGTGCTCAGAGTTGACAGACTTGCGGCAAAAAAGGGTCCAGCCTTTGTGAAATAAACTAAAACCATGTTTGTCAGTGTAAAAGTTGAATATACATCGTCGTCATAATCAACATAAAAACCTCTTTCAGCTGGAATTAATAAGTCAAAGGGGTGGTCTCTTTGAATGAGCAGCATCTTCAAACACACCAACAAAAATGGACAGAGTCAGCATTTTAACACTTTCATCATGCCCTTTCCAAATAGTAGGCACTGAACTTCAACATGCGACAAAAACAGACATTTAGAAACACACACGAGGCACAAAAACAGAACGTGACAGTACATTCACAGGCAGGAAAATACAGGAAAAAATAAAGTGTTCTTTGAGTCTTCAGGACAGTTTTAGGCGTGCTCTGAACATGCACAGGGAGGGGGGCAAAAAAGATGAGTGAGCAAAAGCCTCATTTCCTGAAAAAGGCGTTGCGGGTGATGCTGTACAACAGGTGATAAGGCTTTCGTTTTGGGGGCTCGGCCAGTGAAAAGACCTGCTGCTGAGGCACGCTGGTTGGAATGGTGATGTGACGCTGGTGAAGTGGGTGCAGGTTTTGGTGGTGTGGTGGGACAGAACCAGAGTAACCAATGGCTAAAAAGGTGAACAGGTAAAACAAAACATAAAAATTACAAATGAAAATCAAAACTGAGCCGACTTGATATGAGTGGCTGAACAGCATGGAGTGATATATTTCCTTACTTTTACTCTTCCCGTGTTTGGCTCTTCTTGCGTTAACAATGGCCTGTTTTCTTTGCTCTTCACTGATCTCCATGCCTACCAAGAAACACACAACAAATACACCTTCAGGTCAAAATATTTCTCATCCCTCCCTTCTTCAAGCAACCTCTTCACCTTTTGTTTGACATCTACCCACAGGAGCAGTTGTGCGTCACGAATGAAATGAATTCCAGGAATTCCAGGACTCACCCATCTCTTGGTCTTCCTTGACTCTGTATCTCTCCTTGGCAAAGGCCTGTAACCACCTCTGCTTGTCCTCAGCCTTCCTGCAGCACAGCACACACACAAACTCCAGAGTGTTGGCGTTGCGCAGACGCAGAGCATTCCTCAGGGTCAGGCCAAGGTCTTGGTCCCGTCCGTCGGCCACATCCACCACCTCAGTCTGGTCCATATCCAGCCGTCCACGGTAGTGGAGCAGATCTCTGCGCAGGACGTCTTTTTTACAGAAGACTAACTGGTGGTCAAACAGGAAGAAGCTGCGCTGTTGCATTTTGCCTTGCCGGACAACTCGAGTCAGCTCACCGGAGTGGATCAGCTCTGAGCTGCGTTCTAGCACATTGGACCCCTGCAGCAAAACATGAAGATACACAGAGTCAAAAGATTTATACAATATAGCTAATATTCTTTATTAGAGGTTGGCAAAACACACAGCCTTTACATTTAATTTATAACCTAGGTAAAACGTCAAAAGATATTGATTAGCTTTCATCACCTCCCAGTGCAGAATGGCCACCTGCCAGTGAGCAATGGTGTCGATACTCTCCAGACGTCTTTTCCTCTCATTTATCAGACTGGCCACATTCTTCATAGCCTCGTATGCTTTGCTCACTCCACTGTAGTCACTGCAATAAATCAGCAAAGGAGCAATAAGGATATGGTCCACCTTAGACATTTAATAGAGAGGACATTTCCATTTACACTAAGTAATGAAAAAGTAAGTCATCAAGCCATTGGGACCACATGACTTCTTAATTTAAAGATGAAATGCTTCTGAACATCAAGCAGATCACTGTAACCGCAGGCTACTCGTGGCTACTTGCTCATAGCTTTCATTGTACAGCCAATGTAATGTAATTCTGCAGATATACGAAACAGCTTTGTTGAGTCAAATTATATTCATTATGTGATTAACTTGCATAACAGATGGTTGGAGAGTTGAATGTGTCCAAGAGTAGTGTAATTAGTGAAGATTTGAATCTCCAGAGGAGTACCTGTGGTCTTTGGGCGTGTACTTAAGCAGCTCTCCCAGCTGCAGGGGGTATTTACAGATCTTCTGGACGGGCGTGAGCAAGAAACCCGAAATGGAAATGTTGATCATCTGCTGGAGGAGCCGGCAGGCCTCGAAGAAATGCTTATATTTGCCCAACTTCATGAGGCGCTGCA
Organism: Spondyliosoma cantharus; assembly: GCA_900302685.1. Taxonomy (NCBI): domain Eukaryota; kingdom Metazoa; phylum Chordata; class Actinopteri; order Spariformes; family Sparidae; genus Spondyliosoma; species Spondyliosoma cantharus. The sequence goes on from OMLP01016652.1 coordinate 24,803, forward strand.
GCTCAGCACAGGCTGCTGGATGAGTGTTACAGTAGTCAGAGTAGATGGAGAAACCTTCTCCCTTCAAGAAAAATAAAGAGGAAATTTCCATTTTAGAGCTGCTGAATCAGGTGAATAAATGAGCTGCACAGTGATTAAGTGAGTTGGAGGATGATTTGATACCTGCAAGAGAAAACAAGAGCCTATTTCACTGAGATGTGGTTCATCTTTGTTGTACTTCTTCTCCAGGTCTTTGAGAAACTGCCTCTGAAACTTGTAGATGTCCTCTATGTTGCTAAAGATGGTTTTCAACTGCAGCTCGGTGAACATGTCAGGGTGTTTACGGCACTGACGGATGTAGCCCTGGAAGTTAAACAAAACCAGCATGCTGACTATTGAAAACAATGCAAATACTGACCAACAGGAGGCGCTGTAAGGTTAAGTAATTTCTAGAATGCAAATACAGCTTATTCTAAATATTCTAAACATTTATCAGACTGTAGAACTGCTTAAGGGTTAATATGAAGGGCAAATATGACGGAAGCAGAAGCCCTAGACGTAAATGTTGACGCCGTACCTCACAGATGTCCCTTAGGTGCTTGATGTAGATGCGTTCAGTATTCATGATTTCCTGGACCACATTAGTTCTCATCTGCTCCTTGTGATGAGCGCTGTGTGTGTCCCTGGGAATTGGATCCTCCTGGTCTGCTACACTCTCCACACTTTCTGCACTGGAGTCCTCCTGGTTAACTCGCACCTGAAACACGTTGACCACATCAATGAATGGGACCTTCAAAACAGCATTTAATCATATCTAGTCTCCACTGGAGCTTGGTTCATTGTCTTTATTAATCAGTTAGTTGTTTGGTCCATAAAATGTCAGAAAAAGTGTTGATCAGTTTTTCCCAAAGCCCAAGATGGTGCTCTAAAATGTCTTCTTTTGTCAACAACCTAAAGATTTTTTGTTTGCTGTCAGAGGAGTAAAGAAACCAGAATATTTATATTTAAGAAGTTGGAATCATAGAAGTTTTACTTTTTCTTATTAATCTATTAATCAATTATCAAAATAGTTGGTAATTGATTAAATAGTTGACAACTTTAATCAATTAATCCTTGCTGCGTTCATCTCCACAGTATCAAACAAATTAAAAAATTAAATCCTTGATACATGTGTTTTAATTCAGCTCATAAGCCAAACAAATATAAATGCAGAACAAAAACTACTTAAACAAAAGACACATCTACTCCACATCATTGCGGCAACAAGTTCAACCAGCTCTTGTTTGACCACATTGATTCAGCTACAAGCAATTACACAGCAGATGCCTATCTGCCAATCAACTAACCTCACCATGGTTACCACAGCCGACCTAATTAAGACTCAACTGTCAATCGGCTTTGGTCACCATAGAAACCAGCTGAACTTCTGAGGTTTGAACACTTCCACACACACTGTTTAGAAGGCTGGCAAGGTTTGTTTGTTTGGCGCTGAGCCAGTTTACAAGTCTTTTCTGTGCTGCTGGAGAGCAAACATGCATCCGACATGGAGGTCAGGAAGTCCACTTACCCTCACAAAGGTGGAGGGGAACCAGGCCTCCCTGTCAGCCACCCTGCCCCACCACCAGTCCGTATGTGAGGCATCCAGGACACGGATAACGTCCCCAGCTTTGAAGGCCAGCTCCTGCTCCTCCATGGTCACATGGTCCCAGAGAGCCTCAGCGTACACTGTGTGGCCCGAGCTAATCCACTGAGTAGCGCACACACACACACAGATAAGATAAAGATACAATTACATGCAACCTAAGCCCATGTCTAACATGTACGATTATGTCTAGACTTAAGGACACTGCAGTGGTTGTCTGTTCTGTTTAACTCAGGCCAAACATCTTAAACACACACCAAAACATTTTCACATGGCTGCTCACGAGGCCTGTTCATGACAAGTTACATGTTGCATCATAAATTTAATGCGCATTCTTGGAGATGATGTGTGCGAGTGTCGCAACGTGACTAGCTCCCCTCCTCAGCCTCACCTCGTTGAGCACAGAGAGCTCCACCCCCGGCTGGAGGTAGGGCGTGACATCAGTGAGTTCATCAAAGCTGCCCTCCTCCTCCTCCTCACTCACGCTGTCATCAAGTGTCGCCGAGCACTCAGACATACCCTCTGCAACATATGCACAGAGCTGAAAACCTCCTGACAATCCAGTAAACAAGCCACAGATGCAGGCACCCACACCTCGCTCCACACAAACATTCTCACTCCAACACACTTATTGACATTCCCAGACCCTGTTTTCCCACGCACATAAAATAAGACACCCACAATAACCCCCAGTTCTCACCACTGAGCACTCTGTGGAGCTTACGCCGTCCAACGCGGTCCAATCCGATTGGGGTGCTCTGGGAGAGTACGGAGGGGCGAAACCTGGCTGACACTGCTCTGTAGGGGGGCACCTGGTGTGAGGGGATGGGCGGCCGAGACAGGGGCTGCAGAGAGGGCAAGTAGAAACATCCAAGGATTGAGGAAACGTACCTGCTTTCTTGATACGTAACACTCATAAACAAGAGCATGATCAATTATTTTGGTCTTGCTTTCATTTATTTATTTTTTTAAAAGGTGGTTGCTTATTAAAAAGTGTCCTCAAACATCTTATTTGGTTGACAGCCCAAAGCTATTCAAGATATTGTCATATAGCAGTCAAGGAACAAGACAATATTCACTTTAACAAGCTGGAATCAGGATTTTGACTTTTTAAACTTACAAATATTTTAATAGTTAAAAACTAAATCAACAGCTCTAATGTTGTGTATAATCAGGAACTTTGTTGCGTTCCCCCAACCCCAATTTCTATAACCGGAAGAGACAGGAAACACAAATTAACTGTAGAAATAAATGCTGAGAGAAAATTAGTTTAAACTGATTTACTTCATTCAAAACATCTAGCATTTTTTTAGGGAAAATCCTTAAAATGAAAATGGTGAGCCTTATGTATAAACCACCACTCATGTGGGTGGCATTGGCAGGAAAAATATTGTTTTCCTACCCAACAGTGCGGAGGACATACAGTATTTTATTAACACATTAAAAACAAGTTTGAGCTGTGTTTAACCGTACTTCTAACCACAAATTTCATCATTTAGATTTCATCATAGCAGCTAGATCAACCGCATTTGTAAAGGTAGCTTGTAAACTGTAGATCAGAGTTCAAGTAGGAAAGTAGGCACTTATTCCAAAATTTGTATGCTTCTAATAGGTTTAAACTTATAAGTAAGGGCTTACAGAAGGAAGGCGGTCGTCCTTTTCCTCAGCATCTGGAGAGAGCAGATCTCCAACTCCTATCACTGAGATTGGCCGGTGCCTCAAGCCCTGAAAGTCTCCATTCATGTTACAGCTCTCGGGGCTCTCTCCACTTGCACACATGTCATCACCACTGCTGTCTTTTTGCAGGGATGCATTTGCTGTCCTTTCTTCCGCACGCAGCTCTCTAGCTTCCTCTGGAATGGAGTGCTTCCTGGAAATGAGCTGCCCATAGTCAGAGATGGGCCGAGGCCTTGGGCGCCCACTCCTTCGTCTGGGCTTGATGGTGGATTCTTGTGCGGAAGATGTGGGGGATGCATCTGTGGGTGATGTGGATGACTCCGAGAGGCCTGTCGGAGAGATCGGAGGGGTGCTGCTGGCTATTGGAGAGACGTCTTCTGTTTGGAAAAGTGCCTCTTGGCCTTGTTGGTCTGATGTCACCTAAGGAAAAAGTTAAAAAAAAAGGATGATGATATTGACTTTCCCCTGTTCAATGATCTGTGATGTACAGAGATGAAGAAAGTAATGTCTGCATGGAAGAACATCCGGTAATCAAAAACAGAGCAAAATGGTGCTGCAAGTCATAACAGCTCCAACTAGAAGCAACTGTCTTGGTTGGATGTCAAGGCAGAACACCAAGAGTCAGGGTGAAACTATTTAAATTAACTTTATCAGGATTCTCGTGAGAAACTTTACTATCATGAGAAAGCAGAGATTGACTCCACATACTGAAAACAACAAACCCCTCTGCTTATCAAGTTCAAACAATCGAGGCAACAGAAATTGCACAAATATCCAACAATTAAATGTTATCATACTGTATGTATTGTACAGTCAACGGTCAAATATTGGCTAACGGTTACTCATTTGTTGCTCTGAGTCTGTTAGTCAGCCAGCGATATCAAAACTCACCTCTTGGTTTTCTCGATCGGGGTCTGGTCCCCGGCATATACACTGGAAAGGCATACAGTGGACTAGCACCATTGTCAAGCACTCACAATCACAGACTGGCCTGTTTCTCCGAGGCAGAGTCCCTAAAATTGTTTCAAGGCCAGTAAAAGTCACTTGATTTCTAAAGTAAACAAATCTGATTACTCTGCCACATTTTCACGTCAAGTAAAATCCTCCTCTTCGACAAAAACACATCGTACTATGACTGTGTGTTTATGGTCCTGTCTGCGTGGTGGTGCTGCTAGCTGTCCCAGGCCCAGTGTCCATGGTGCTGGACTTTGATCCACTGGGTTTCAAGCTGGAGGGGGAGACGTGAGGCGGGGTACGTACTCACTCAAAGCTACCTACCCCTCCCACAGCAACAGGACTATGGAGTCGTTTTTGCGCAAGAACCGCTAATCATAAACAAAGCCTAATCATTAACTCTGACTGTTCCTTCAGTGCGCCTGGTAGCACAGAACAGCTGGCTTCAGCATGTGACCTTGCGACAGCAGAAGTCAGTATATCAAACACAACTGACAGGAAGAGGGCACTGAAGACGATGTCGTTATTTATTTGACACTGAAGGGGACTTTGGACGGACACACAGACACACGCACATGGACACACGCACACGCACACACACACAGCTTTTTTTAGCATACAAGCCCAAGCATAACACTGACAAGAGAACTTATCTCAGTGAGTTAGAATCATGCCAGATTCAAAGATCGCTTCATAAAATCACAACTCAGAGGTATGATGCTTCACTTCCTTAGACAAGGGTCAATGCCAGTCCTCTGGAGTTGGCACCCATTAATGATCATGCTGTTTTAGATTATTTCTTCTGCTTTAAAGAACTTCCTTCCTATTTGAACCTGTACAGAAAGCCTGTTATCTAATGATTTCCAATTCTGTGTTTCTAAGTCAATGTTTAAAGTGTAACTAATGTGTGATAGTGTGAATCATTTTTCACCTTCAGTACCCTTTATTCATCTGTAGGCAGCTGAAAGCTTGAGAATCAATAACGATTACACCCTTGCTTGATGTCATTGTTTCACACATCCTGCATTGTATCAGAAAACCTGCATCTTCCTGTGCCAACAGAGTGTTGCAGGGATTAAGGATTTTTGCAGGCCAAACTGGAAGTCCCCCTCAACAGAAAGCCAATGGGATTTATATATTGGATTTTGGATTATTGGAGAAAATAAGCTCTGTGGCAAAAAAGGTTAATGACACTTAGAACCTGTGTTCAGCAAATATAATCTTCACAAATGAACACCACTTTTATGATTTTAAAGTGCAATTGCAATCAGCAGAATGGAAAAGCTAATGATAGGCTATCAAACTACACCACAGTCGCTTGACTTTAATGTCACCACAACTAAGCTTCAGATTACCCTATACGAAGCACATAAATTGATGAATATACAAGCAAGAAAGTTTGATTTAGAATAGTTTGCAAGTAAAGTGAGTAAATGAGTTTCTTGTTCGGAACGTCCACAACAACCTCTGTAGCTTCCTTTAGCCACTTGTTAGCAACCAGCTTTTTCAAGATTCATAAAAGCTTCACAATATACTTGTGGAGTTTTCACTGACGCATTATTTGTCATTGAACATAGCATGACAATCTCTTAAGCTTGTGTTAACCACAGACTTTACTGAAGGCATCTAACCAAAAACCCATTCAAAAAATAATCCAGTGACATCCAAACAAAGGAAGCGGAAGTGCAAAAACATTTCAGAATTTTAGGACTCATTCCTGCAGTGATCTATATACATTTGGAAAAATGTAAAGCAATACTGACTTCCAACAGAAACGAGACAATGTAATTATGAAACCTGTCATCTTATGCACATGATTTTACTCCCTTACCTCATTTGGTAGCACGGTGACCTCCGTCTGTTCTTGCTGTTGTGAAGGCTCTTTTTGGCTGAGTGGAGATGAATTATATTCTGCCGCATTTGTTGTGGCAACAGAAATGCCAGGTGAAGTTGGTCCTGTTCTCTCTGGGGGCTCCACAGAAACTGGGCTGATGAGGACCTGGTGCTGCTGTGAGCCGGCGTTGTATTCAGGCTGAGGGTGAACCAGAGGGGTGTGTTCAACAGACAGGACCCGAGCTCTGACTGGCGAGGGTCGGCGCTGTCGCTCGCCGGTTGTTAAGCAAGGCACACGGCGGGAGTAGTCGTCATGGAGACGGCTCAGGGGTGACATGAGAGATGGAGAGATGGGGCTGGGAGAGGGACTCCGCCTGCGTCTGACAGTCAGGTCAGTCATGCTGCCCACTAGCTTTAGCATCGGCCCCTTGGTCTTCACAGGACTCTTCTTGCGGCTAACAGTGCGGCCCCGGAGGTCGACTGAAGAGGCGCTGGCCGTCCTATAGATGCTTGTCGTCCCGTTTGATGTGCTAGTCCCCTGGCCATCTTCCTCCGGCGAAGGAGGCCCTGGAGATGCGGCTTTGCGTCTGAAAGGTGCCTTAAATATGTGAATATTTTCTGCACTTTTGCTCAGTCTACTCAGCACCTTCACATTTGTGTTTTTATTAATGTTCTCTGTTTGAACGTTAGCCTCAGAGATCTGATCTGCTTTCTGACTGTCCGTAGCTGCATTTGTGCTTTTTCCTGCTAATCTCCCATTCCCCATGTCGAGTAAAGAGATGCGTCCTGCGCCGTACGCCCTCCTGATACTCCTGGAGAAACGTGTGTTGCGTGTGAGTCCATCTCCTTCATCATTTTCCTCATCGTCGTAATCCTCAATATCCAATCCACATTGGGTCATCACATTTCCATTAGACACACTATATCCTTCTGAAAACTTGAAATGATCTGTTGCATCATCTGGACCAGAGTCAATGTTGGCCACAATGGTGCCATTAGCCATGTCTTGATTCGCTGAAGGGACAGGCTCTCCATCGCTGTTGACTGCCCCTCTACTTTGTATACCCTGGAGCACAGAGGAGCGGAGCTTTTTAAAGGAGTCCACAACAGCCAGTCCTGAAAGTCCTGACCAGGATTGGGGGCCACTGTTGCTGCCACTGATGTTAGTTGAGGTGGATCCATCAGTGGTTGGACTGAGAGAAGGCACAGGGCCCTTCTTTGAGTTAGAAAAAAGCTTCATAATTCTTGCAGAGTAAGGCTTTCCCTCAGGTTGACCTATAACAGGGTTGGACCAGGCCGAGGAGTTGATGCCGTTTAATCTGTTCTCATCAGGACCTCCAGTCATCGGCTGTACTTGGGCGCCACACCCAGACAGCAGATATGGGACTGCACTTCCGTCAGCACGACTGTGGAAAGGGTATATATCACTGAGGGGTCGGTTTCGGGTCAGTGGGTCAGCTTTAGAGTTGAGGATGCACGGGAGAGGGTCTTCGCTTGTGGACAAGACCCTGTCCTTTTGTTCTGCCTGCAAACCAAACAGATACACTTTTAGGATGTGAAAGAATTCACTGTTCTATTCAAAGGTTGCTATGAAGAAAATAAATGTGATTGATTGGATAGAGACAGATGCTTTTTCAGGGAATACAACAGAGAGACGCAGATAAAAAGAATGATGAATGTCTTTACTGTGTGCACAGGGTCCAGAGGAGTGAGACATCTTGCACTGAGCACAGTACATGCATTTGTCCTTGGTGCTGTATTTCCATGTCCAAGGAGAGCTGAGGCCCAGGTTGGGGAGGTGTTGTGCTAAGTTCAGTTTTATGTGAGTGTGTATGTGTGTGATTCAGGGCAGTAGCTAATGCAGCTGAGCCTTTGAAGTGGGGCTTTGCGAGCGTGACTAAGCAATGAAACTTGCTAATCCATTGTGATTAATGTAATAAATTGCCTGGTTTTCTCCAAATTACGTAGATGGTGAGGTGATTGTAGGGAGAGGGTGGTGGTGTGGTTGTCAAATCAGTGACACAGTTCAGCTCTTTATCCTAATAGACAGAAAAGTCCTCATTGTTTGTCTATTGTCTACGCAGTTGTAAGCAGATAAGATAAGAATATTGTGGTTACATTACGTGTCAAATTAAGGGCATGCTTTGCAGGATTTATCATCAAAATCAACACAAACAGTCACCCCAAATATAGTGTCAGTATTATTCAGGTATTCAACAATGTTGTGTTTCTGTCAGCACTGCTCAGTCCTACCATAAACTGAAGGCATTTTTTTAAGCTTTGAGAGGAGTGTTGTTTCCACTGACTGCTATGTACACATGCAGGGAGTTGCAGGATCCTGGAACGTTCCCATACCTCCCGTCCCCATGCATGTTTCAGCAGCAGATGGGCTATCTCAGTCAACTCTGAGGAATCTGCCATCACTTAAACCAGCTCGTTCCATCACACGAACACTTATGTAAACGTGGAGCCACCACTGCCAAGCACCGCTGCTGACAGACAGTAAACAGCCCTCATGAACAATGTGCTGCTTTCAAAGCTATGCTGAATTGTCTTCTTGTACTTTCCTCCTCCTCAGCCACCGAAGAATCACGTTCAGTTAGCAACTGGGAAAATAGACGGGATCAGTTATTCCAATTCCAATTTTCCGAGCAGAACGATAGGAGATAGGAAAGGAATTTCTACAGCTTGTAGCTGCCAGTAGCTTGTTTTTGTTTTGGATACTCACGTTGTGCTATCAGCCATTCCACCAACTGTGCTTTCCTTCAACACCTTTCTGCCTGCTCCTAAACTTGGCGCCAACTGTCACAGGCCAGTTGGTGTCTACTAATGCTTGGCAGTGCTAGTCAGAACCAGGCTGACGCAGGTGGTAAATATGGTATTGCATAAAAAGAAAACAGACTTAAAAAAATATCAACAACTCGTATTCAGTATGCTTTATACTCCAATAACTCCACAGTAGTGTTGGTGACTTTTCATTGGCATTTTATGGCTTTATGAGCCTTATAATATATAGACTGAATGCATCAATCTCAATGACAATGTCATCTCCCTGTTGAAATGGCGGGTCTGTTGGCAATCCATAATTACATCTGCAGTTTCCTTAATTATGAAAAGCTTTTCTTTAGCCTGATGAATACAAAAGGTATACGGTAACTATACTCTACACAACACTTACACAGTAGAGGGATATGTTGAAAGGCATAATGATGCAATTACGAAAACATCTTCAAATATCAAAGGTCTACATTTTAAGCTCTGGCCTCTTTACTTTCCTCTATATTTTCTGAAATGACAGAAAAATAAACCATGTAAATAAAATATATATAAATGCAAAAAAGCATCAACTACGGTACATTCATGTCTACAGCTATGTATATTGCAACATCCAGAAGAATATTACTCACGTATATGTTTTTATCACGCCCTACTGTCTGTAACTGCAGATCACTTTTACTATATCATCTTTGCTCTGCCTGCACCAAGATCACTGCTGCTCTCCGCCTTCCTCCTGCTACACTGTGGATGGGAGCGGTGCTCTGGAGCCCTGGCCCAGAGTTAATTAAGAGCTCAGGGAGGAGTCCCCCCCCACACACATGGCAGCCAGCTGGAGCCAGCCTCAGATTAGACTCCCAGAGACAAGGATGAACATGCACCTAGATACATAAACATGTATACAGGGGCTTAAAGCATGCACTTCAATAACACATGCATAATTAGTGAGAGCATCCTTTCTCATAGTACGCACACTCACACACATGCATGTACAGAGCTGAGGAGGGAGGAAGGCACTTAAATAATTGACTCCCTTCCTGTTTGGCTAGAAAACCCACGTGGTTATGTAAGGAGTCATAAATGTGTTGTTATAAGTGACCTCTTACCCAAAGTTCACCTCTGCAGAGGTATGTCCTCCTGCTTGAAGCAAGGATAAAACTCATTAGGCCAAAATGAACTGAGCATTTAACTGAAAGACCAGCAGATAGGGAGTATCGAGGGAAAGTAAGCTCTTCTGTCATTTTCCATTCTCTGGCTTAAGTATGAGACAGACACAACCACCCCGGAGCAAATCCACCATTCCTTTGTAAGCTGTCACTTTACTGTCTCGACGAATGAAAGCTGTGAGGAAGACATACTTCCAAAACAACAGCACATAGCGTTTCAAAGAACAGATTGAGTGATTAGCTAAATCAGTTCAGTGAAACTTAAGCTGAACATATGTTCAGGACTGGAGAAAAAGTTTGCTCGATTTCATCTTTCAGGTGAATGAGTTCACTTTAAGTGGCATGTGGATGAGATGAAGAAACACTTGACAATATTCAGTATAAAATATTTGAATCCATATTAAAATCTTTTTAGCTGATCTTACAGCCTTTTTTTCAGGCAAGAGGAAAAGTGTTTGCAAGAAAACTGTACTTCGTGAGTGTGTGTATGGAAGTGTGTTTGTTAGCGTGTGCATATAGGCTATACCTCATACATCCCTGTAATAATCTGATTAGTGGAGCTTTACCAGTCTGTGTTTAGGACTGGTTTCATCTACACATGATAGCCTAATCAGGTAGACAACTAGGCTATTCAGAAGTGACTCAGAGTGACACCCAAAGCTTGTTAACAGCCCACCAGGACTTAACTGCAGAGGGCAATTTGGCCTATGTGTAAAGCACACATTTTAAAAGGGACATTCAAGAGATAAAAGGTTATAATTCCACCAACAGTATTCATAAAAATGTATCACCTCTGTTGTGGTCATGTGATTTTGAAATAGACAACATGTCCTATCAGGATCAAGTGAGCAGAACCAGTTGGCTGGTTAAAGTTTCATTTTTGGTCATGACCTATTTCCTTATTTTTTCATCCAGCAGAAAGAAGGAGATTGGGATACGCCACGCCCCTTTCTATAGAGCGTGGGAAGTACAGGTACCGGCCAAACCAGGGAGTGTCACCACCACTCTCACACAGGCAGCCTCTTACTCACCTGATCTGCTTTGGACTGTCATAGAGACAGACACACAGAAATCTAACACTACACAGGGCACCAGTCTTAGAGAGGACAAAAAACCTCTGAGCCCCGTTGTCAACAGACAACAGTGTAACCTGACAGGGTGCAACGATAATCAAAAGGCTGCTCCATCAACTAGCCTCAAATCCACAACTATTATAAAGGATAAGGGATCGGAGGCAATCTTAAACATTGCTTCCTATCAGTTTGTGAGCTTGGAAGTAGTCACAGATCAGAAAATGGCTTGTTAAAGTTACTTCATCTTTTCTATGAACACAAGACAAGGTCATAAACTTAAGACACCCTTGTGAGACAGAATTACAACTGTGTATGAAATAAAGTACTCTAGTGTAAAATGATATTGAAGTTGTCTTCTCCTGTTGTAAAAATGAATTTTATATATCCTCTATAAAGCATACACAACCTTTAACAATGATTGATCCAGACACCACAGTTTAGCTCTTGTATGAAAGTCCATCATGTGAGCCAAGGACATAGGCTAATTAATTGTGACTACACTGTGTGGATGACTATAGACTCCTAAGGAAGTGTAGCTAACTTGGACCATGCTAAGAATGAAGCAGAATCTGACAACAAGGAGCAATGAAAGGGGCTTATACTTACTAAGTAAGCTCAGAAAGAACTCGGGCCAAACTGCTTATTTATTTCTGCATTAATTAACTTTCTTTGGCCATAAAGCTCTTTGTAGTTGGTGGCCCCCTGCCCCTCCCTCACCAGCTCCCTGCACAGCCTGGCATCTCCCACATCACTATAACAACCACGGCTGTAATGCACTACAATAACCCCCTCTGGTCCCATTTCAAACAAGAACACAAGAGGGGAAATCAATGCAACTGTAATGTGATCCAGGAAGAGTATAAATAATTTAAGTGCATCATTTTTACTTACTGGCTGTAGATTAAACGAAGAATTACTGCGCAGTTAAAAGAACACACACAAAAAAAATGTTGCTCACCCTGCTCATAGTCGCTGATGTTGTCCTCCTGACCTCCTCTCTCACATCAACAGAGCAGCTGTTTTTGTTGTCTAGCCATAGTAAAACAGCCTGGCTCTCTCTGAGGTCCAACCGCTTGCTGCCTCGTCCACTCCTCGTCCTCTCGCAAAAACATGTCGGGTACGAAAACAACGAACAACGGCCCCTGCTCACGAGCTACCACCGCAACATACTGAGACAAACGGCTGGCTGACTTCTTTAACGAACTCGGCTAGCAACTCGAGCTAGCTCACGAGCTCACTGATAAAACTTAATTGCGCAAGCCCCGAGGTTTGTAATTTCGCTTTCACCGACGGGCAAAAACCCTGAAGTAGTCAAACAAGTTCACAAGACAAACACTGACTCATCCGTTATCTCCAGAAGTGTCTGAAGAAAAAGCTCACAGTTTCGCCGAGGAGTCCAGTTAACAGGTCTTTCTTGGAGGATTGAGCTCGCGAGCATCATTAATGCACTTGTTGCAAGTGTTTGCGAGGGGCGGGGCTTCGAGAGGTTACGATGGAGGTTACTGGTTGACCGCAGCGTGGCCAATCGCCTAACCGCCAATCACAAGTGAGCAGGTCAGTTCGTGGACCGCAAAACCACGCCCACGGTAGAACGCTCTTCATTGAAAAAAAAAAACAGAGAGAGAGACAATGCAGCTGTGCACTTCCTGCGTTTCTTTGAAGACAAAAGAAGGACCGGACCTTCCAGTTGTTGTCGCACTGTCTTCCTCGTGCCATGTCAATGTATCATGCCAAGACAATTAATGTGTGTCGTGTATTTCTGGTGTGTGCGACAATCCCCAAATACCAGAGGCAGAAACTGGATGCCTTAGGCTTAGTGAATGTTGTTCTTTGTTACAGGGTTGAAGACAAACACAAAGGTAAAATAACTTTTACTGGTGGCAAACATGACACAGGCACCTCCATTTTTATCTGATTAATGTTTTTTTTTAATTTTATTTATTTATGGTTTCTAATCGAGAAAAGTAATGTAATTTATTTAACCACCTAAACAATGCCAGAAGTGGAAGAAAGTTCACATCCTTTACTTAATTAATAACAACAATAGTAGAGCTCCATTTTGAGTTAAAGTTCTACATTCAGAATGATACAAAAGTAAAAGCATGGAAGTATTTTCAAAAATTGCCGCTGTGAGGGTACAATTATTACATTATTGGGATATTCTCACAGATGCATAAACATATAAGATGTATTTTACCGTTGTAGGTAGTCGAGGTGGAGCCATTTTGAATTACTTTACATTCCTATATAGTTGATCTAATTGTATTTTACAAGCCTACTATGCTTTGCTTGTAAAATCAGCAATGCAACCACAGTAGTCAAATTAATGTAGTGGTGTAAAAAGTCTGATGTCTTTATCTTAATTATAGTTGAGAGTAATCAGTGATAGAATATAACTGAGTACATTCATACTGTACATAAGTGCAATTTGAGGTACTTGTACTTTACTTGACTATTTCCATTTTCTCTTCCTTTATACTTCCACTCCACTACATTTTGGAGGCATACAGTATAATGTACTTTTTTCTCCACTACATTCATTTGATTACTTTAGATATTAGTTACTTTGCAGGTTGCATGACGCATCACAGCTAAAAGTAGTACATGCTTACATTTATTTTATTTGCAATCAGATTACAAAAAAAACACAGATAATCAGGAAAGTACAAGTAAAGTACAAGTAAATCATAAATCATAAATTTTGACTCTAATACAATAGTTGAGTACATGTACTTAGTTACTTACTACCACTTTACAATGCATTAAAGAATCAACTAAAGTTTGGACAGACGCTGATCTCCCATCTCTGATTATTCTTTAAAAACATTTTTGTTATCAGCAGGTATAAAGTAATCATGCCTCATTCATGTCCCAAAGATCAAGAACCCAGAGAATGTAGTGTCATCATCTTCATCAGCGAACAGCCCATTGAACAGTTCTCCCCCAGCCACCTGCAGCCACACCTTGTCCCCCACGTCCAGGTGCAGCACAGCACCACCTGCTGCCTGATCCTCACTGCTCTGGTAGTTATCCGTGGTGTGGATGATCTTTACACCATTCTTCACAAGAGCCACCTTAACATTTCTGGAGAAAACGGTGATGTGATAGGTGAAGAAATATGCTCCTGCTGCCGAGCACGTGAATCTCCCTGTTTGTGGATCGTAGTGATTCTGATTATTGTATATAATCTTGTCAAAGCGGATTGGTACATTGGGCGCTGGGAGTTTAGATTGTGCTGTGAGTCCCACTGAGAAGGCGCTTTTAGAGATAAAAAGTTCTTCTCCCTTCTCACCCTTATCACCTCTCTCTCCTCGACTCCCTCTTTCCCCACGGTAACCAATACTGCCTTTGTGGCCCGGAACACCGATTTCCCCCTTAGGCCCTGGCCTGCCAGGGGGTCCCAGTGGTCCCTGAATGCCTCTGTCACCTCGAAGGCCGATTTCCCCTTTTGGACCCTTTGGTCCAGGAGGCCCCAAATCCCCTTTAGGTCCTTGGGGTCCAGGCAGCCCAAGCTCTCCCTGACTTCCTTTCAGGCCAATAGGCCCCTGGACACCTTGGGGCCCCATTTTCCCAGGGGGCCCCCGTTCTCCATTATCTCCCCTTTTTCCTTTGAGCCCTGCTTGGCCAACTTCACCTGTAAATGACAAGCACACAATAAACCTCCCCATCCTTTTATACTCAGTGATTGCTATTCAGTATTCCAGAAAGACAGATATAGTAAAATATGCAAATAAAGTAATATACAACTGGTAAAAATAAATGAATGTTTCAAAAAAAGGATACTTTGAAATGTTAATTCTGAGGATACATACCAGGTTCCCCCTTGTCTCCCCTGTGGCCACCATTGCCTGCTGGTCCAACAGGACCAATTTCACCTTTTGATGAATGATTCAGAAATAATTATATCTTTATATTATAAATCGCAAATTGTAGATTTATACATATAGAAAAATGTACATAGAATAAAGTTTTCTCTTCTAAACTTACCTTGATCACCTTTGTCACCTCTGAGCCCATCTCGCCCGTCTCTGCCAGGTGTACCATTGTGTCCAGGATCCCCCGGTATTCCAGGGTATCCACAAACACAGCCTTTATTTGGGGTTTCTTCTTGTGCCACACACCTGGCCGCTAATAGAAGTAGCAATAGAGTGACCGCAAACCTCATCTGCAACATTGTGCCTGATGCACCTGTCTCACAAAACTAATAACCTTCTACACAAAACCTTCTAAAGTAAAAGAAGTTCAAGCCAGTGCATAGCTCGCTTCATGAACATATGCACTACTAAAATGTGAACATGCAGCAATGAACAGGAACTTTGGACAAGAGTGACCTGAGCCCTCAAAGCCATTTCATTGGTCTGGTTGTGTTTTTGGCTTACTTATTGAGTCTTCCAGTTACACATCACCTCCAGCGCTTCAGACACTTCTCCAGTCTAGTTAAGGCTAATAATAAGCATACACTGTGTGCAAAAGGCCACATAGTTTTCACCTGTGGTGCTCCTTATACAGTGAAGCAAACGGGATATTTAACTCAAACAAATGATTACATGCTGCCAGTACACATCTGCACAGAAGAACATCTTGTTTTTAATTGAGCAATAAAAAAGATTGCATTAGGAATAGATGCCTTAGAGTAATATCAGCTGAAATTTAACGCAGCAGTGCTGTAATGAGATGTGTTTAGTCATTGGACAATAATAGCAAGCTGAAATGTTAATTCATGCATGCTTTTCTTATATCTGCTCTTTTAAATGCCAACGGTCAGGAACAATTGACCCCATAAACTGGATCACTGACATAACATGTGAACTTTTGTGCTCCAAAGCCCAACCCCACATCTCTAGAATGGCTAAACACATCTGCTTATCTTAATGGTATGGCCTCTTGTGTGTTATCTAGATGCTAGACAGATGGTAGCATTAACCATGTTTAGAGAACACATTTGGTCAATGAATTTTCAAGGAAAGAGAACCACAGCTATTCCCAAATACCAGTACAATATATTTTATAGAAGTAGTAAAATGCATTTATTTTTTTTTTACTCTTCTGTTTTTCTTACATCCACCACTAAGCTGTTAAAAGCATTACTGGACTTAACATCTTAATAAAGGTCATTTGAGCAATCCAAATGCTTTCTGGGACACAGGGTTGAATCAGGATTGTCTGGTAGAACAACCATCATCCTAATTATTATGCCGAGCTGCTGCCCCTTTATTAGATTGTGTACAGTGAGGAGAGACAGGAGGGATGGGCGAAAGGGCGGAGCTCGAGCATTAAACCGAGATAAGGAGAAAGAAGCACATCACTCTGAGAGCACACAGCGTACTCCCCCGAGCCCCCCAGCCATCAAGTTACTGACACAAGTACATGTTCACATACTTTATTTCTTCTTCAATAATTCTTCTCACAAGCCTCCAGATATAAATATATTTAAAAAATATAAACATGACAATACATAAAAGTGCACATTCAAGCAATGTCTTTACCTGGCACCAGAAATGGAAATGTCACTGTCATACATGTTGGCTACTGCACATTTACTTGCTCGGAACACAAAGTAGCAGGACACATTATGAACAGAGATGTGATCTCACAAACAAATAAGAAGGGCATGGCTCAGAATGAGTGAGACTCATTTATAATTCGAGGCCTATATCAGGACCCAGTCTCTGTCGTCCCATAACCAGGCACAACGTGAGGTTGATTTGGTTACAGAGGATACTGCAACAAGTCTTCAGACAAGATGGCAGAGACATCGTTTGTCATTGATTTCCATTAGGTTTAAGGCTAAATAATTACATAGTAACAGACCATCCGAAAACAATAATGTCATGTAAATAAATATAAATGCAAAAAGATATCATACAACATGCTGTATAACACTGATGGCTTGTTTTGTAAAGAGATTTTAATCTTCAAATTCTCTACAAGACTAAATTGATATTGAATGACTTTGAGTTCCACATTAATCAGTCAGACATGGAAACAGAGTTAACAAAGCCAGAGAGGGATAAGCACATGACAAAAGGGAAGAGAGGAACAGGAAGAGAGCTTGAAGAAGGAGATCTACAGCATTTGACATCATCATCAGAACACTCTGTTTGGGAAAGCAGCAGTTTCAGGGAGGTTGAGGTTAACATGGCAGGTGCTACAAAGGATATGACCATTACAACTTTTTGCGACGTTAGTAGAAAATAAGGTCTGGAAGCAGGGATGCAGGGTAGCTAGTGACTGGTCTACATGATCTGACGGTGCATACCGTAACCTGTCATTCCAGATTGGGAAGCACCGCGGTTGCTGCCCATCTGCAGGCCGATCAAACTTTCGCCTTGGCGGAGCTGCTCTTGGCTGAACTCTCTCCGATATCCCTGGGCTTTCCTGCACAAGAGTTACAAGGTAGAGGAACATGAAGCATATTGTGGGCATACAGTCGTACAATGTGGCGCTCCTATGTTGCAGTGAGGTCTCTCATTACCTGTGAAACCAGTCTCGGTCGCCTCTGTAATGACCATCATCCTTAGTGACAGCCACACTCCCCAGAGCCATAAGAGTTCTTTGCACTGCTGACATGTCCTTTCCTAAAGCCAGAGCAAAACAATAATGTTAAAAATATTTTTAGATGAATGTGAATGTAAACAATTAAGTAATTACAGGTAAAAACTTGCCTTCCCAGAGGTCCACAGTTTGAAATATGTCAGTGGTTGTGACTCCATAAGCTTCAGCTGCTTGCAGGAACTGAGAGATTTTCTCCATTTGTTTGAAGGCCATCTGCGTCTCTGGAATCTTCTTGATGGGCTCCTTCCCCCTCGGGTAAAGGCTGTTGATAAGCCTGCAGAGGATCTAGGACAAAGGAGGTCACAAATCTAGCTTGATCACATCAAGTTGACCACACTGACCACAGGAAAAGGACACTTGAGGGTCCTATTTGTCACACTTTTACATATTTGTCATGCTTAAATGAAATAATTATGATTGGTGTCAGTTTTCTCTCATCCTCCTGTGTCAATCTCTGCCTCTGCCAGTGATTTAAAACATGTCCAAGAATAGATATTATCCTGTCTGTAAAGAAGGGGTTTAAAAATGCAGTTGCATTTAGCTGTGAGAGCTGGTACCATTTATAATTGTCAGTGAAAATGAAAGATTTGTTGCTGCATTGCGTTATTGTCTGGTGCAGAAATTAATGTCTCTGTCTGCTCTAAGATGGATTTCTCGCAATGATTTTGTTTAATGTCAGCTGGAGTGTCAAGCAACAAGACAATACAGCACCTGCAGGGTGCATTTTATAATTGGTTGTTAATTAGGTCTGACAGTGCCATGCACTTTCAGTGTGGAGACAGAGGAGTTTTCCATCACAAGCTCCCAGAATGACTCAGTACAAAATTCACAAAAAAATGGACCACAACAGTTAGCAATTTCAAATTCACAGTTTGCTAAAAATACAGAGTCTTCCTACCAAATATAATGTCTCAAACAATAAATTCATATCATGAAGCTCTCCTGTTGACAATAACTGGGTGAATAAATCTGGTTGCTTAGCATAGCTTTTAGCAAAGCTGGTATGTAGTTTAAATAATTCAACGGTAACTTCTATTTAAGGTAGTAGTGCTCCAGCCACTCACTGTTCCATCCATCAGCCATTTCTGGAAGTTCTCTCTGCCTGACTGCGGCCTCTCAATGTTTCCCCCACACTGTGCAACGATCCAGTCCACCAACCGCTGCTCCAGGTCAGTGTCGTACTTCTGCTCGATCTTCTCCTGCACCTCTCGGCTCAGGCCGTAGCTGGGCCCTCTGTTCGCCATGGCAGCTCTTGAAAACACTTGAGTATGGAAGTCCTGAGTCCTGATAGATTAGATTAGGTAGATTAAGGATCATTTAACAGCCACTGGTCATCTTTTTTTAACTTAACTCTTACTGTTACTACTTCACAGCATTTTATTTTTCTACTGCATGAATGTTTCCTTCATGCAATGTATTCTTCTAAAGTGCATTTGATGTTCTTATATGTACTGCATTGTGTTTTTACACGAGCAGTGCACCAGCACAAGATGCCTTTCCATGTTCGCCTGGAAAAATGGACAATAAAGTTATTTGAATTTTGAACTACAATTATTTTTTGAGGTTTTTTTTGTGTTTACAACAATTAAAATCACTATTATAAACCATCTCAGCGTTTGAAGAGAAGCCGAGAAGCTAGGTTTTAGTCTCTCTTTATAGGAACTCAATATCTCTGGATCTCTGGATCTCCATCTCTGGAGGCTGTGCCAGTGAAGGGTGTGGTCCCTGGCT
Source organism: Spondyliosoma cantharus (assembly GCA_900302685.1). Lineage (NCBI taxonomy): Eukaryota > Metazoa > Chordata > Actinopteri > Spariformes > Sparidae > Spondyliosoma > Spondyliosoma cantharus. The sequence continues at coordinate 44,188 of OMLP01016652.1, forward strand.
GCTATCCCGAACAGGGACATGCCCTCTTATTGCTATGGTAACCGTCAAGCCCGTTTCCGGCAGGCTGTGTGCAGTGATGCGCTGTGCGAGATGATGGCTCAAGTATGACCTCCAGCAGGCAGTCATCATGATGCAAATTACAATAATCAAATATGTTCTCATAAAGTTTGACATCATACAGAATCATGAATTCATACATTGTACAACAGTTCTATATTTAGTTTGATCAAATTACGTCAGCCCCCTCCCTGCGCTGCACACACGAGGTTTGTGTTAATTCTTCAGTTGATTGTCCATTGTTGGGGACAATTCTCGTTTAAATACATTCAATTCAAATAAAACCCCGCCATTTAATGTTACTACGCCACACTGTGGCGTATTATGCAGTTTTTCTTTAAAAAACATGAACATTTAATAAACCCAAAGGCAAACTGCGCAAAGCTCACGCACCAGCTGCGACACTGCATCGCCTGCATAAAACATTATACACACAACATGCCACGCAGTCAAAGCTCTATTATATAGTGAAGAGTAGCCTATGTGCACTTACTGCAGAGGAGAGAGCGGTCAGATTTGTCCGTGTCACTGTGCTTCAGTTCCGCTGAGCTGGGCAGGGCTGAGGAGGATGCTGAAGTGCTGAAGCATCCATGAAGCGCAGCACAGGGCAGGCGCGTCCGGCCAGGCTGGATCTACTTTGTCCGGGAGGGGCGAGTCACTCGTTTTATATGCCAGCTCGTCCAGGAGGGGTCCCTACAGACTCTCAACACAGAATGCGACGTGACACCGCTTCCGGACAGTGGACACTGTAATACATGCTCAGCTCCATGCTTCAGGCAGGCACACATGATGGTGCCTTATTAAAGTAATTCTTTAAAAAAAAAAAGAAGAAATGAAGTTAACTCTCTTCCTTGAGACGGGATAATCACCCACTGTGTATAATATATTAAACCAATATAAAACAAATCTCCCTTTCATCTCATCATTCATAACAGGTAGAACCAGTCATTTACTCAGAGATGTTTCCTTGTCTCATTGGAAGACTTGCTCTCACCAGCAGGCCTCCCTCCCGACTTATTGTTGTCTGTTTGGCTCCTACACTAAGGCTTATTGTTTGTTACAGTGTCTGTATCTTGGTTTCGGTTATCACAGTAATTTCTCTTCACTTATTTAAGAGGTTTAATGTGGTTGGATCGATAGGAGAAATGCTTTTTGCAGAGTGCTGTGGCTCAATATGGGAATTATGCTGCATTATTTTACACAACTAACCAACTTAAAATGTAGCCTTACATACAGAACATGTTCTCTGGTGCACAAGTATCCTTTATGTAAAATCCACACAAACATCAACACACAGAGTGCGTTTGTTTTCCCATTGCCGCTGTCATGCTGTATGCTCCCATAAATTGGTGTTCGGTTTCCTTTTGACACAAAAAATGACTGACTCCATAGCTCAAACCTGTGTTAAAGGTCACTGCTGCAGTAAAGTGGGCCTGAGAGAGTTAAGTGGTTGGTTTCGCCCCATTGAGCATAGTGCAGCTAGTTGCCAATTACATGTTAATAATCAACAGCCCACTGGCTCCATTCAGTAGGCCACTCTATGGCTGAAGGCCAACAGGTATGAGGAGTCATGTAACAGAATGTTCTGCTAACAGAAATAAAGTTCACTTGACTCACTTTATAGAACCATGATTCATTGTGTTTACATGCTACCATACCTGGCAAATTGCATTTGTTCAGAATCTTGTTTCAGTAAAAAAAGAAATGCAATAATTTTGAAATCCCCCCCC